>JAOXYM010000024.1:7174569-7197741 GCA_028567055.1 Leptatherina wallacei | reverse complement strand
GCAATGATGTCAGAAAAGAATGATTGTCTTGCATTTCTCAGCTCCAGGTTATAAATCCTTAGTCTCTCTTTATAGATTTCATAGTGAACCTGCAACTTTGTTTTCTTGTACTTGGATGTACTTCAAAGAGTTCAAGAACAGCATCTAATTCAATTAGGGGATGCCTTTTTTAGGTGTTTTTTGCATTTTTGGGGTGACAGTGCAAACATAATCTCATATCTTCCTTTGCATGCTTTCTGACTTTTTTCTAGGTATAGTGTGCTTGAAACCTGCTGTTGAAACATGATCCAAATCCAACCCAACATTATAATCCAGAAAGTCCTGCCCCTAGCATGGCACACTCACCTTTTATTCACCCACAGAATGACTTTCTCCAAAGTCAATATTGCGAAGCCATGAGGGTGAATGAAAGGGGCATTTACGGTATCTCGGAAGCTGGATCAAATGAATTAACCTGGTGCTGATACTGTGTAACTTGGATATATTTTTAGTTATCAAAAGACAATCTGGATTTTCTAGAAGACATCTGTCAATAGGCTGATTAAAATGTTGTGCTCAAGTCAAAGTGTAATTATTGGGTTCTGGTTGAGTTCTCTTTATTTCCCTCGGAAGGTTTATAGATTAATGAAATGACTCGGATGGTCAGCCATGATAAGAGCTGTTTAAAAGCTCTCATTTCTACTGAAAGGATGTTCATTGCTTCCCTTTAGCACTGGAAGCACTGGACCATCTTTTATTAACAAAACAGATCATTTAGTCCCATAATTCCTTGCTGCTGCAGCTTATTAAACTGATGCTTGACTACGGTTATCCAGTTGGACTAATTGTAAATACAAAGGACAAATATGAGGACAGTGAGGGTAGTGTGAGCAGCCTGTGGCAACACGTTTAACTTTTTTCACTTTTTCTTTCAATTTTTAAAAAAAGAACATGGATAAAGTCATATTTTATACTATGTTATAACATACTGACAGTACACTGGCTACATGTACCACTGTGGTAAGATTGCATTAGATGAAGTACCTAAAACACAGTTTGTGAATGATAAATTAAAGCATGAATCTGCTGTCAGAAAAATACAATGTGCTTGTGACTTGCTTTTTTTAGCATTGAAATGGGATTCATGTTACTAATGTTACTAATGGTTTCTACGTTTAGTGCATTTTAACATGAAGTGTCATTAATGGAAGTTCATAACAAAAAATCTCTGCAATTACCTCTCTGCAGTGTCTCAACTGATGCACCAGAGTGAAGTGGTACTTTTAGTGCTTGTGCAGACTTTCTGTTGCCAGGTTTGAGTGGAGTAATCACTCCTTTAGATGACAGCTCTTGATTAGCCACTCCATCTTTTCACAGGTTAAATCTTCCTGTTTGCTAATTAGATGACTCATAAGAGAGGATATGCTTCATTAACTCTTCATTTTCTTGTTGTTGAATTAAATGTAAATGAAAAGCCCATTATTAAAGAAATATTAGGTCATATTTGAAGCCTTTAGATTTGAGCCCTATTCCAATATTACAAGAAAATGCAATTTAAATACTCTACAATTAGCTTCTCAAAAAAAAGGGATAAAAGTTTGAAGCATATTTTGTACAAAGTGTAACATTATGTGTGCAGCACAAACTAATTAAAGATGTTTGTTGGTTTTGCTTGAAAGCAGAATGAGTTGTTTAAATAATTCTAAAACTTCTGCTAACCATTTGGAAACGGTTAAATACAATATCACAGGATGTTGCTTAGGGGTGCATTTTCCAGGCAAAAGGCAAGAAATTAAGTACAGGAAGCCTTCACAGCTTTCCTCTTGATGAAAAAAGGAGAAAGGGCTTGTGGGAGAAAACCTAATTAATACATAGCAGTGGCTCTGCTCTATTCTACCCCGATGCATTTGATTCATTTAGTAGACTAAAAGAGCTCAAACGCTAATGCCATGCTCACAGTTTTCTGCAATAGCACAACTAAATAAAAACCATCTGGAGAAACATCCTCAGCTCATTTGTCCCACTATTATGACAAGACCTGTTGTGCTTTTTGGCAGAATTCCCATCTATAATCATCACCACTAACCAGAGCTCAGTAACTCCCACAGCTCCCTTAGTTACGGTTCCCTGTTGCTAGGTAAAATAAACACTGTTCTCAGCTGTTAATACCTGAACCCCTAACATGAAAAGTTCAAACACAACACAACTGAACAAAAACTGTGTGCATCGTTGATGGACCATTAGGACCTGAGCAGACTTGTGTGTCTTTGTGCTACCAAGCACTGAATTATTAACCATGGCAGGTTTCTATCATACCTTTACTTTCACAGCTCCAGACGCTCAAAGGTCACATATTACCACAAATAGCCAATCACATGCCTGCAACTTAATACATTTAGGCATGTAGACGTGGTCAAGACATGTTGTTTATGACCACAGTATAGCATCTTGATGACCACTTCCAGCAAGGTAATGGGCCACGTCACAAAGCTCAACCATCTCTCCAACATGACAATGAGTTCACTGTACTCCTGTAACCTCCACAGTCACCAGATCTCAATCCAGTATTTCACCTTTGGGATGTGGTGGAACGGTAGATTCTCATCATGGATGTGCAGCAACTGTGTGACTATTATGTCAATATGGAGCAAAAGCTCTGAGGAATAGAACCTATGTCATGTAGAATTAAGGCCACTCTAAAGGAAAAAGGGGGTCCAAGTGGCCACTCTCCTGCTTAGTTGGTTGATGCACAGATACTTTTGACTCTGCTCCCCTCATACCTCCCCCCACTGCTCTGACCTTCTTCATCTCAGTACAATTTGAGGCATGTGTTCAGCATTTTCTTCACCAATTACTTTGAGTTGGGTTTCACACTGAAAAGGCCAAACAGAGGTCAGGTTGAGACACCAGGCCTTGTCACGACACAGAGTGCATTGCAACGTAAACACCATTATTTCTTTTCCTTCTATAAAAGCAAAGATCTCTTAAATCTGTTGCTGTATCTTAAGTATAAGGTTTGAGGTTTCTTTAAGATGGTGAAAAACTTCCAACTCCGGTGTAATATTGACTCATAACCCTTATATGGTTTCATTATTACAATCCCTAAAAAAATGATGATTTTATGTTGTTTTCCTCAAACAAGCATTTGATACAACATTGAATTCTCTGTCATTAGAACTACTAAACAAGAAGAAAACAGGTTGGGCATGCCGGAAACTAAATGTTTGCTGGACTGTTGAAAATTGTGAAACCTCCCCACTCTCATACATTTCTGATGCCAGAATTATTGGACATTCAGAAAACAGTGATGGGTCAAGCAAATTCATTTCATGCATTGTGGCATTTCCTGCATTTTAAATGTATTTGAAGAATACGGTAAAAAAAAAAAAATCTTTTAATTATAACACTCGAGTGGTGCTGAGAGCCGATTCAAGAGGCAGCACAGACACACTGGAGGATTTTCTCTGATTGAAATGTTAACATTGGTGTTGAACTTACTTTTGGATGCTTTGAATGATTGTTTGTTGCGTTGACTGACAGGTAACAGTCTCATTCACTGGGATCTTCTGCACATGGCTTATGGTAAAACATACTGCACCACATCATGAATCTATCTGCTATCCCTCCCTTCATCAAGCTTCATTCATCCCTTCCTGAAATGCTCAGACCACATCTGTAAATCTGCTGCAATGTGGATCATCTTCAAACATCCTCCAACAATGCTTTGATTCTATTAAACGTAGGCGCCTGCACACATGAACGCAAGCGACAACAGAACACCATCATCACCAGCGCTCCCTGGGGTGTATTTAAAGGCTCCCTGACAGCGTGTCCAAGCCAATAAAAGTCTGAACAGCGAGCTGGTCTTTTAATCAGCATCTCAGACAACAGATATTTTACGCCTATTCTGCATGAAACAGCTTCATACTTAACATAATTACAGTTGTTTGCAGCACCTGTCAGTCAGATGATCTGTCAAATATGCACAAATACAATTACCCACAAGTCAACCTGTTCAGTTGTGTGTGGATTTGTCTGCAGAGTCGTGTCTTTGTACTGCATTAGTCGGGAGGAAAACATCTCTGGGGACGTCAGCTGCTTTTCACACAATCTCTTGATAAACTCTGGACGGCCACCTCCGGTTAATGAAGCTTATTATTTGCAGCAGCTCAGAAACGGAAGGTGATTGGACCAAAAGTGACCAAAGTGGATTGGCTTTATTTCCTTCAACATTTCACTGCATCTCTTTAGTAATCAACAGACACTATGGCCCTGATTTACTAAGATCCCCCAATATAGAGCACAAAATTGTGTGTGGTGCAAATAAATTGTGCCCGTTGTGTTTCCATGATTTGCGGGTGATTGACTAAGATTGATTGCACAATTGATAGAGGCGCAAACAACGTTATTTAAATGAGGATTCAGCGTGCACAAATAAGCTACATAGAAAGAGAACAAGACAGTCGCAAATGTAAAACAAAATTCGAACTAATGGAGATCAAAATATTAGTGGAAGAGGCAAATAGGAATATAGCCGAGCTCCAGTAAAGACATCTTAATGTCAGAAGGACTGCAATACAGGAGGGTAGTAAATGCAGTTAGAAAAACCAAAACATCAGATGAGGTAAAAAAGAAATGGCAAGATATTAGACAATAACAACAAAAAACAAAGCTCATGATAAGACCTCTGCAAATAAGACAAGTGGGGGTCCGAAAGAAGAGAATCCTTCGACCAATATTGAGCAACAGGTGCAGCGCACTTTCTACGAGGACCAGATAACTGTAATACCGGGGTATGACACGCTAGAGCCGGTTGTAGAACCAGGTACGTGCACAAATTGAAACATGTTCTGTTAATGACAACACCATAGTTGTTATTGACATAACAAAAATAAATGTGCCTCCTTTTAGCGTTTTTCTGAACAACAGTTGTGATTTTAACATCCAAAAAAAAAGATCCATTTCTATGTAAAGATTTTGTTCCAGAAGTTCAGTCATCACCACCCACCGCTCATGATAAAATATTCTGAATCAGACTGATGCTCCTCTGCAATCCTGCAGCATTGACCCGTTTCCTCTCATCCAGAAACTGCAGCCATTTGTGCGTATCTGAGCCAGTTAGCGCCTGCCTTTCAGAAACGCTAAATATAGGCACTAAAACAGCCATGGCAATCAGTTCCATGTTTAGTAAATCACATTGCACGTGCAAAGCTGACATATTTGCACCTATTCCTCCCAGTATTTTGTGCGTTCTGGCAGAAATGCACAGATTGCATTCATTCAAGGTCAAAGTGCAAAATGTACTGCAGAACTATTTTGCCTGTTTAACAGGCACAATCCTCGCTGGTAAATCAGTTGCAGTGTGTTTTTGTGCGTTATCAAGTTTGCGCATATTTCAACACGTGCAAACCTTCAATAAATCAGGGCCTAAAAGTCAAAAAGCACAGATATAAGCTGATAACTTTTTAACTGTGATAGTTACATGGTGAAGATACAAACACATGGATTTGTAATAATAATGTAATGGGTGATGAAATAGTTTGTGAAAACATCGTTTCAGTATTTAGTTTTGCTTTGTTTGTTTATTTTATAGTAAACGAGTTAAAGAGGTAAAAAAAGAAAAGTAGAACCTTTAGATTTCTTTTCATCTCAGTTATTTCTGCAGCTTGAAGTCTATTTAATCAGACTTTTCTGTGAAGCATTTTAAAGTGACTTTATCATCACTGGTAAAGGTGATTTGGTGGTGAACCCAAACCACATTATCTGGCTGTGTTAATCAGACTATAAGCAAACCCATTCTAGTTCCATTTCAGTCAGACTAACATGTTCAAATATGCACTATCCGTGAGTTTTAAAAAAAAACAACAATTTTTTCCAGTTTTTTAATTGAGATTCAAAGAATTCAAGTCCTGTAAATAGCTTTAAATGGTATAAAGGTCAATGGTAAATTGCCAGAGATTAAAAAAAAGGTAAGGTTATCTTAGGTCTTTTTCTAGTTCATGAAATGACCTAAGAACTAATAGCTGTTATGCAACAAATTAGGTTGATCAAACCTTAAAAGCTGGTGTTGCCCATCCCTATAGGTGTCCCATCTGACTGTATAAAAACAGTGTTGGAACACACTGTGGTACTAAACCCTTGGGTGCATTCTTTGAATAGTAGACCAGAAAGTAGTGTGTTGTTATTAAAATGGCAAGAAAAAGACAACTGACAATTGAAAAGAGAGAGACCATCATAACATTTAAAAGTGTAGGACTCTGCAACAGAGACATTTTGAAGTGAAGTAGCCAGTGAGTACAGTTTCATTCACCATCAAAAGGCACTTAGAAACTGGGGGAAACTGGGAGAAAGAAGTCTAGCTGACCTAAAGTGACAGCAGAAACAGCAGACTGTAACACTGCAGTCACAGTCAGAAAACAAGTTTCTGAGACTCAACGGCCCGGTTGGTGGCTCACTGGACTGTTTTTTTTTCCATTGTAGTAAAAAATGTTCCGGTGATACCGCAGCAAGGGCTTCTTTGAGGAGCCAAAAGTGTAGAAACTGGTTTGGTTTATAAATGGCTTCCACAATTTCTTTGTTAACAACAATTATTTATTAGTTCTATGGTTTTATTTCACAGTAGACACTTAATGGCTTGAATTTCAATTGTTTGTTGTTTTTAAAAAAGGGAAAAATTGTGATAGTCATCTAACTTTTGGCCGGTAGAGAACTTAAAACTTCTGTTTTGGTTGGAACAACCTGCTCTAACACTCAGTAGAGGGAAGTTAGTGACTGTAATGAGTCTTATTCGTGTCTGAGCTTTCACTACCACTTGGCTTTGGTATGTAATGCCAGAAGGAACGGTGAATAATCAGAGAAAAGTGACATGTTTTAGGTGTTTATGTTTAAAAACAACCAGACCAGCAGAGTTCTGAAAGAAAGTGTCTTGGTTTTCATCTGTGAGCTGCAGCTCAGACATGCTCCTCAGATGGCCCTCCAGCTCATTTTCTTTATCAACACCAAACAAACAACCAAAGTCCATGGAGACCATTTAGTTTCTGGAAAACAGCCCTTCAATTTTTCTAGGTGTTTTCACAAATCCAGATTTTTTTTTTTTTTTTTTTTTTTTTTTAGGTGTGGGAATAATAGGTGCGCTATATAGATGTCAGGCCGCCAATAAAAATCAGTCACCACCTTTTAATCACAGGCACTGAAATAAAAAAGGACGCACGGGGCAGCGATGATAATGATATAAATCAACACATAGCCTATTGCTGGAGTCGGATCATCCCTATAATCCCCTCGTGCACGCGCCCGCGCACATCACGTGTCATACAGCACCGCGGCCGCTGCAGGGCGCAGCTCCGTCAGCGGACTGAAGGCAGAAGTGGAGACGCGCAGACCATCTCCATCCTCCGCAGTCTCCTTCTCATCCTTCCCGTCAGACTGACTGACCGGACGGACTCGCAGATCGCAGGACGGCCCGGACAAAGCTGTTCAATCATCAGCTTCTCCATCATCACAAGGTGAGATGATGCTCCTGTTTTCCTGCGTGCTTCAGTGTTGTTTTTCAAGTGTGCAGCGGGTGGATGCACTTCCAGTTATAGTAAGATGAGGGGAGGACAGCATACTCCTGCACGGGACATTGTAGGTTTGCATCCGTGTTTGATCTTCCCAGAAGAATTTGAGTCTATTTATACCTTAATATGATGCTTTGTAATGAGTGTGTGTCGTTTCTTTTTGCAAACATCTGCTTTTTCTGCATTGTCCCCATTTTATGTCTTTCTCAGCATCCAAAGAGCTTCTGTTCATCTGTGTGTGTTTTCTTGTGGTGCTTTGCTCCATTGCATAGGTTAGTCAGAGCAGGTGAGTGTGTTTGTTTGTTTTTTTCTGCGTGTGCCTGACTTTGCCCTTCCCTCCTGGCTTCATTCCAGAGCACAACAGCATGTGAATGGCAGTAAAAAGCAGCAGAGTTGTCACAGAGGAGCAGGAGGAGCTCTCTGCCTCCATGGCTGTCACTCATGAGTACCGCACACACGCCCGGAGCCAGAACCACATCAACTTCCAGCCTCTGACACGCACCGCCCAGTGGCAAGCCACCCTGGCTCACACGAGGAGTCACAGTCACTTCATCACTCCCTCACACACACAGTCACAGAGGTACGGCTGTCGCCTCACACACAATCTCTCAGCCATGACCAAGGGGGAGAGGGGAGTGCAGGGCTCTCCGAGGAGGTTCATCAAGCCTACCGAACCGCTGTTTCCCAAAACCTCTCATCAGGTAAGATGCTTTCGTTTCTTTTTGTCTGGTTTTGTTCCACAGGTTGTTATCTCACACTGGTGCTGTAGCTTTAACCGTTCTGGGGATGCTGGATGCAGAAAGAACTCAAAATCACAGATTTATTTACTTACATCTGGTGTGTTTGTGACTTCATTTCAATGTGAACGACTTGATTGGATGGAGAGCAAAAAGTGCAATGTCTTTCATCGCTTATCTCTTTGCAATTAATCAGTTTCATTGTTTTGCTGACGGCTGTAACCCATCAGATAATGGATTCAGTGCCTTGAAGCTGATTGTTTTTATTTAAGAAAACTGTCCGGGGCAATCTGTTTGATGATTTCTTTCTTTTTAAATGCTGGTTAACTAAATCACTAGAAGTCAAGACTGAACAGACAAATACGAATAACTTGTTTACATCGGAAGAATAGATTTACTTTCCTCTATTATTTTTGAGTTCAATCGCATCTAAAAACTACATAAAAAGTTTAATATTGCCTACATCGAACATACAAAGTAAGTATAAGAAGCTGCATGCTCAGGTGTTGCTCCTCACAATCACATGCCCCACAAGCTCTTGAGTAAAGGAATTGAAAGATAGCCATGATAACCAAGTTCAAATATGATGCACTGCATTTTTCTTAAAACATATACAATATTTTCTGGGTTGTGTTTCAGATGCAGTCACAGGACAATACTGTGACAGTTGGTTCATCATCTTATGCTTCATTACAGTATAGCTCAGGGTTTCTTCACAAGAGCATTACATCACACAAACTAACCAGTTCTGCAACTGCTTTATTCTTTCCAAACTGCTATTAAATAAGGAATGCTTTTTCTTCTGAGGAATTTGACTCACTCCAAGACTTAACAAGTAACTCATTGTGAGATAATTTCCCTGAAGATAACAGAAATTTGTAGATGTAAACACTGTGAAACTCGATTACAGTGAGAGTTAAAGAGATTAACCTGTTTGAGTTGCTTAAATAAAATAAAGCAAAGATGTAAACTTGCTGAATTTGAGAAAACTAGTTCAGGCGGAAGCTTTTGCAACAGAGGTGATTTAAGACATATTTCAGGTATTCACACAATACAGTTGCATAAAGGATACTGGAAATCTAAAAGTATACAATAAAGTTTTAAATCCTGGTCTAGGTGAAACAGTTAAAGGCAAATAGTGACTTGCAATCGAAAGAGCTGGTGAATAAATGATATCCCAGTGGATTAAAATATATCTTTTGAAGAAACCTGAATTATTGTACCAGAATCACAAATTAAAATCATAAAACTTAAGCTGGCTCAATTTGAAATGAGTAGAATAAATAAATCTGGATTTAATCCTGATTTATAGCAGATGCATTCGCACTAGAAGAGGCAACACAATCAACTGTGTTTCATGGGCATCCCACTGAAACAATATTCTAATAGATGTATGTTGCATGTCTGTCTTAAGACATCTCATCTTTTTAAGGCAATTCAGATGGAAATGTGAAGGCTTATATGATACCTGCCTTTTCCACTACTGCATCAATATATGAACGCATTAGAAATAGTTTGAAAGTCTAGTTTCTAGAGCTATACCATTACTTACAGGCCTTTGTCAGAGTGAAAAAACTACAAAAAACATTTATACATTTTGTTTCTTATTCTATACATGGTTTGATTTTATTAAGGTAAATATCAATAAGCTAATAAAAGCTTAATTCTTTTTTTTATTTTTCATTTCTTTGTGGCTGTGTGTATGTAACCAAAAAGCAGATTATGATAACTGTGACAAGAAAATGGGTCTGAAAATGTGAATGTTTGAACTTGCAGGTCCCTCTCTGCTGTGCTTCAGCTCTTCCTCCATAGCCCCTCCCCTCAGAGAGTTGGTTACCATAGTAACTGTTGAAGTGACAGTGATTGACATGTGTTGGAGAGTACTTTGGGCTCTGGATTCAGGATGGACTTTTACAGAAACTCACATAAAAAGCTCAAGAAGGACTCGGAATAATTCTGGGACAACTTTAAAAAAATGTCACCAAAAATGGTCTATTTCAAAAGTTATGCTTGAAATATGATTTGCCATTATTAAACAAACTAGCTAACTTCAGCAAATTACAGACAGAAACCAGAAATCTCACCCCAGAGTTAAATTCTTCATGTTCATGTGCAAACTCCATCTATAGCCATTACTATCAGGCTATGTTAGCTGGTTATAACTGTGCTTGCGTGAAACATTTACACATTTCTTACATAATTTCAAAGCTCTTATGTAATTTTAAAATCCCTAATTGTATCTTTAAACATGGTCAAAAACTGAGTTAGCTTAGCCAAATCGTCCTGGTCGAAATCAGAGCTACAGCAGAAGCTTTTATTGTCGAAATGTCTGTTGCATACTGTATTCTTGAATGAGACATAAAACATGTAAGCATCTTTCTCTTTTAAAATAACCATGAATAATGGATCCATGGCTGGCAGGGAGGAAACTACCAATGTCAAATCCAAAGAACTTCCCGATTCATCTCGAGCTTTGTCCCTGATCTGGAAGCCTGTGGAGCTTTCATAAGAGAGGAAGAATTAATGACTTTCACCAGTTTAACAAGGCAGCTGCTGACATTTTACAGCATTAATAGTTATCCCTAATCCGAGCAGAGGGCTCAAAGTTAATGGTGTTGACTCTAAAAAGTGGAATATGTGGTATGACGCTAATACTGAATCAATGTAGCTTAATTGGCTAAGCACTTTTTCTCCTCTTTTCTTTAATTATCCTCATGTCATGATTAAAAGTGTTTCCCTTCAATGCATGAGGATTCATCAGCCTCAGAGATTAGTCTTATCGGTCCTCGTCCCTCGCCTGACTACTGTCTGAACTCGCCACTCTTTCTGCATATCCCTGTGTTTGTGTGCGTGTGACAAATTGCGTGCATGCGTGGTTTCGTTTGTGCGTCCAGACAACAGCAGAGGGGATATCCTGTTTATCCTCTTTGATGATGAGAACTCGGTAATGAAAGATCGAGTGCAAGATTTTGGTGGGAAAGAAAAAGTGTTTAGAGAGCGAAGGAGGGAGAGTATTTTTGCACATCATCAGTTAAGCAGCACTCTCCAGACACCAAAGACTTTGATTTCCCCTCTCCAATTAGGGATAATTGCAGTGAGAGTCGAATAAGAGAGAGTTTTGAAGTTGGAACCACCACGCAGCCTTTACTTACCTCTGACCCGCTTGTCTTGCGATTGAATAATTATACACCTCCCTCCTGGTAATTGTCGTTCTCAAGCCCCTCCATGTTTTGATGGGGACGAAAGAAGGAGGAAGAGAAAACCTGAGGCGGATAATAACAGCGTTTTGGTCACAGATGTGGTTACTTTGGTGATTTCCTTCTTTCATATAGCTCTAAAGGGAGTCGCTGTCAGCCAAGCCTGGCCACTGGATGTGGAGCGAACCCGTTTTGCGTGTGTGTGCGTGTCTGTATGTAACAACAAAGGTTACACAGAGGGAGGAAAAGGCAAAGGTTGATATGTGCATGCAGCCTCTGAGACAGTTGTAAATATTGGGCTTCCCAGACTGCGGTGTCTCATGTCGGAGAAGGATGAAAGCTTGATGTTTGCGCACAAAACGTGCACACACACTAACACGCGCGGAGTCACATGCCTAATGGGTTTAGCAGAGCGCGGGGAAGGAAACACAGCCACGGATGATTCGGTGGGTTTCTTTGGCTCCTCTGTAAGCCTCAGTGTCTGCACCCATTGACCACAATGCTAACAGCCTGCAGGGGGTCTCCTTCTGATCCTTTTTTGTTTTTTTTTAATGCAGACACACACATGTGCACACTTATAAATGAGCATCTGTCCTGTCTGCTAGAGTAAAATGCTCTTTAGGGAGACTGGGATGCTTGGAGATATGAGGATTTAAGGCTGTATTTGTGGGACTATCTGTATCTTTCACATTCATCACAGCATAAGCAGGAAATCTTTGGTTGTAGCATGAAGATACAGAGGGGAATGTTATTTAACAGCTAAATGGATTCAATCTCATGTCAACACTGTGTCAGGCATGTTTATTGGTGACATTTTCTTTAGTTAACTTCTTGCTCCTGAAATAAATTGGATGAAGACATATTCTAACCACAATCATCTCACACTATAATATATGGCTGACACTCACCTTGATTGCATGATAACATCAGTGGGTGTGTGACTTTTAAATGATTTATGTGCAGTTATCATAAAAGGGAGTTTTACACTACAGGAACTTGAGGACCAGTTCAGCCAGTTAATATTACTTTGACTTCACTTGCTGTTTGGTTAGGTTTAGAAAGGAACATTAGGTGACAGGGTGTATACAAAAAAAAAAAAGGCTTTCGGGAACATTTTCAGGGGGAAAATGTAGTTTTGAGCAGCCTTTAAAAATTCTGGGCTTTGCTCAACTCTGATTGGTTGAATGTGGAATGAGTGTATTTTTTGAAAGACAAAGTAATGTGAAGAACTGCCATCAACAAAAAAAAAAGGCAATTCTTTTTGTTGAGCTAACAGCAATGCAGCAAGTCTTAGTTCCCCTCATTTTCTCATTGGTTTGATCTTACACATCTATAATGGCTCACCACCTGCGGGGTGGAAAATCACAGTCTTGTATGGCATGAGCTAGGTGGCAAGTGAAGGTGGGGGCTTGGATGTGCCAATTTCCAGCATAATAAACAGGCTATTCGCGGGAAAGGAGCCAGCTGGTGTGTGAGGTAGAGCTGTACCAACTAGATATAGTTGAACACAGTGTGGGCTCTGGAAACAAACACTTTAGAGAGTTTGTTTATACTCTGTAGTTGCTCATGGGGGGAGAGTGGTCATGCAGGTGTAGGGATAGTTACAAGCCCCAAACTGAGCGCCTCAGTGATGGAGTTCTCCCCGGTTAGTGAGAGGGTTGCCTCTGAGTGGCTGTGAGGTAGTCTGAGCTGGTGTTTGTATGTATGCACTGAAAAGCTTCCAAGAATACCCGACCTTCTTAGAGTCCCTGGGTGGTGTCCTGCAGCAGCATTCCACTCTTGTCCCGAGGGATTTTCAGTGCCCATGTAGGCAATGATGGCGTAACCTGGGGGATCTTAATTAAGAGTAATGGCCTCCCGGCTCTGAACCTGAGAGGTTTTTTGTTGTTGTTAGACTTATGTGCTGGTTACAGATTGTCCATAATGAACTCCATGTTTGAGCATATGGTGGATTGTGAGTGTACTTGGTGACAAATTAAGCTTCTAACATTGGCAAAATGTTATAACCATGACAGACCAAACAGAAAAAACATTTGTGTCTGCACTTTTAGAGGATAATGCATTTTGTATTAGATATCCATAGGTCTTTATTTCCTGGTTTCCAGGAATGAGTCTTTATAAGAATATTTAGTTTAAGTAAATTAGTTCCCTAGATGCCTGACTACAACATGAGTTACTTATCACCTAGATTTTTTATTTTATAACCTTCCTTGTCACTTCTATATTCACAGACTGACCTGAGCCAGAGGTTGTCATTATGCAGCAAGCTGTGTTTTGCCATTGGCGGTGCTCCCAAGGAGGTGGCTGCCAGCGCCACAGCCTTCTTCCTGCAAATCTACCTGCTTGATGTTGCTCAGGTAAATTCTTCAGAAGTCAAAAAGAGTGTAAAAAAGCGTGAGTTTGACCCATATATGTGAATAGATGGACATCTGACTTGTCCCTGTTCTACTCTGCAGATCAATGCCTTCCAGGCCTCCATGGTGTTGTTCATAGGTAAAGTCTGGGGTGCAGTGACCGACCCTATTGTTGGCTTCTTCATTACGAAGAGCAGATGGACCAAGATAGGCAGACTCATGCCTTGGTAAGCACCCTGCTGACACTATTTCTTTCTTGTTGACAAGAATGATTGACATACCTCAAACAAATAGGCTTCAAAACTCATGATCTCAAGGAATTTTAGAGAACTGAATTTGAAGAAATGAAAACGATTCATGCAAATTGATGGCGACATAGATGGAAACTATCTTATTCAATGCACAATGGCTACAATCTTTAACTTTATTTAGTGCTAAATTATTTGTATCCAAGAATTTAACGAAAATGATTTATTAATGTGCTTAGCAAACTAACCCTGGACCTGATATTTTAGATTTCCACAGTCAACATATGGTAAAACACCTCTGTTTCCATTCAGCCAAGCTCATGTGCAGGACTATAATTTGTCAGTAGATTATGAAATATGTTTGGTTTGCATCAAGGTTTGCACACATAATTATGGTTGCTGCATGGTGCTAATGTTTGTACAAAATCTCAACAAAATCAAGCCGTGTGCTCCACTTTTTGAGGACTGCGAAATTACTTTCAGACTCAAGATTCACACCTGAGGATTACGACATAGTAAACAGCCATTATACTTTGCTGTTCTTGACGCTCCCTCTGATTAACAATGCAGCAACTATGCTTCAAGGGCACGGGCTGCTTCCCCCCCCCCGTCTTTGATCCTAAACAACATTAAACAAAGAAGTTTGTCTGCATTCTTTAATGATCTGCTAATAAGCTGCTCAACTTGATCCCATTACATTGATGTAACACCCAAGTTCAGATTTGGTCTTCTTTTTTTTTTTTGCATCAGTAACATGTTTCTCAGTATTTTAGGGCTTTGAGTGTGATTTAATATGTGACTTTCTGGATCCTATGAAGCCTCCGCCAGGATTCCCGTTAATCCCTGTTTTCAAAAACATTTTAAGCTGCTAAGCATGTGTGTATGTGTCTTTTGAACACACTACTGTGGCAATTTCTGTAATAACTCGAACGGTATCTACTGCCGACTGTATTATAAACCATAGATTACACACAAGCTGACATTGCTGGAGAAGGACCAAATCCACCACTGCCAGCCACACTCAGCTGCAGACAGATGCTGATGGTAAATCAGCTTTGATTACCCCTTGGGAACCTGGGGATGTGCATGTTCTCACTTGTGTTTATGAGTGTGTGTTGACCAGTATTTGTGATGAGAGAGCAAGACACTCCCCAAGTTCTTTATCCTATTTGGAAAGCCCCCTCTGTCCATTCAGCAGGAAGCTGACATATCCACAGCCAGACATTAAGTGATTTGTATCTTTGCCATGTATTCAGAAAGATGGAGTCTCTGAGCCCAAAATGCCCCCTCGAGTGCTGCTGTGTTTATTATTTGTGATTGCCTCAAACTACCACGAATGCTGAAAGTGAAAGCAAGTGAGAGGAGTTTTTGAAAATTCTGTGTGTTAGAGAGACAACGAGGGGATATGTAAGTGGTTAGAGAAGTGTGCATTCATTGAAGTAAAAGGGTTCAGCATTGATGAGTTTTCTTTGTTAAGAATATTACATATTGTGAGCAAAATCTCCTCATCCAAACTCTAAAGGGAACATATTTTATTTTCCTTCATTTTTTTTGTAGTTTTATCTAAAGTATTCAAGTTGGTGTATATTACTTGCAGGGGACAGTGAGCTACATGCTTTCATTTTCAAAAAGCAGGGAGTAACACTGATAAGGAAGCTAAGCTAGCTGCCACTTAACACGAGAATAAAGGTGAATTTCCACTATTTAAAACAACTTAAACATCATAGTCTTATAGTGGTTCGTGTGAAGGATATATTGTTGAACTTTAATCTTGGTTAATTTTTTTCAATGCATAACAAGAACGTCCCTCTTGCTCTGGCAGTGCACAACTTCTTGTTAGCTAGCACAGTGGCTCCGTGCCATTCATGCAACACAGACATAGTTTGGCTGAGAAAACAGTAGGCTATATGTAAAATAAAAAAACCTGTCAAAAGTGAAGAGGTGTACAAATCCATAACATGACTTCTGCTCGAATTTTTACAAGGTTTAATTTGTTTTAAATGGTAAAAAAAATAAACATCTGCTGTCCTGATTGTTGTAGCTGACACTTTCCTTAATAAGAATTAAACCTTCTTTTCCATATGGAGAAAACTGCTGTTTGTAGCAGGCAAGACGTCAGATACCCCACAAACTTTACCCTGCCCCTTGTAAATTTAGAATATCAACCGAAAACAACAAGAAAAGGGGAAGAAAGAGAAAGAATATCCCTTTAACTAATGCTAAGTGTCTATGCAAATTTGAGTTTGTGACTCTTGTTTCTAACAGAGTTAAGATTATATTTCTGGTTTTGCTGAAACTGTTTTATATCAGACAATGTGGATCTGCAAAAGTGTAAATACAAAATTAGGCATTTTTTAATTTGGGAAGTCATTACTCCCTACAGCAATAAACCTATTGTAGTTATCAAAACCACAGCATTTGCTTCTTTACAGAGTAGGAGACATATCAAGTAGTATTAAGTACTCTAGAAAAACTCAAATTAAATGTAAGATTGCTAACTGGGCATATTTGACCTACAAAGCCTAAAGACAACCAAGAACACACATTCTCACCTACAAGACCTCTTCCAAATCCCTTCTGCACCATTACACAACATCTAATTAACAAGCTCCAAGTGTCCTGAACGAGTCAGTGAGAAAAAAATTGTAAGTGCCTGTTCCTTATCAGTCCACTCTGCTTTAATTAAAACTGTGTAAATTACTGAGACAGGTGGGACTATGAATTCATGCGTGCCTAATGGGAGAGAAAATATAGGTTTGTGCGCATGAGC
Organism: Leptatherina wallacei; assembly: GCA_028567055.1. Taxonomy (NCBI): domain Eukaryota; kingdom Metazoa; phylum Chordata; class Actinopteri; order Atheriniformes; family Atherinidae; genus Leptatherina; species Leptatherina wallacei. The sequence goes on along the minus strand of JAOXYM010000024.1, from coordinate 7,180,897 downwards.
CTTTGATGACTCCCTCTGAACACAGTCATCTTGCAGGAACATTCTAACTACCCTATTCACCGACCCCGCGGCCCTTTCAACGCTCCCATGACCAAGCGGTCAATACTGCAGCACCAGCATTGTCAGCTGCTTTTGTTTGAGCAAACAATCAGGAGGAGAGTGAGGTGGCTGTGCTGGATGATGCCAGAAATGACTGTAACAGGCCTCTCTGTGCCTCTTTTCTAACACTTTCTCTACCCTGGTGTGGGGCAGGTCAAAGGTCGAAAACCCCTGGCAAATTTGTCTCAGTCGCCTAAATTCCATCCGTCCCTTTCTGTTCTACCTGTACATTTACATTTACCACCCCTGTTCCGGTCCCTAGATCACATGACAAACAAATTCCATTTTATCTTTAAAGGACAGGAAGAGGAAGGTGGGTGATGTATTATTGTTTGCAAGCGAGTCATACCAACGATCATCCATCTTCCACCCTTTTTCCTCTTCATTTCACAACACACAGCTGCTCACAGTAACCATAATGATACATACCAGTTGTATACTTATGAATTATACATGGCCCACACACTGTATCACTCCAAGTTCTAAGAAAAGCACATCACAGCAGAACTGCTTCATGTGGCGCTTGCTTGTGTGTGTGCTGCATATTCATGTATGCGTGTGTGTGTTTAGATCTCTCAGTGTTGCTTATGGGGTTGAAACTTTTAGGTGTTTCCTTTCGTGTCTGTCTTTCCCAGAACCGATTCCTGTCATACGTAAAACGCCATTATGTAATCGGACAGAAGTAAGGTCTGATTTTAACGGTCATTACCTGATCTGTCATATCTTTACTTTTCTACAGGATGGTGGGTTGCACTCCATTCCTGGTGGTCTCCTATTTCTACCTCTGGTTTGTTCCTCCTTTTATCAGCGGGAGGTTCATCTGGTATCTAGGCTTCTACTGCCTCTACCAAACCCTCATCACTGTGAGTATGCATGCCCTTTCAGAATTTCAGATTTACTTGCAATGCTTCAAACAGCTCAGCAGAACTTGTGGAAACGGGAGATGAAAGTCATGATTGATGCAGCTCACAGCCTGCAGATGACATGTTACATAATCTAAGAAAAATGCAGAAAATGTTGCAAATAGCTGTGTTTAAAGTGAAGATGATTACAGTTTTTGGATGCCGGGCTCTGACAGCCATGGGTAAGATTTACGCTTTGATTTGTGAGATGAGCAGCCGATTAAAGTGCAGAAATGTTTTTAACACATTACCTTGAAGAGGGAAGTGTTCTCATTAGATTGTCTTTTGTTGTTATGGTGTAGACCATTACTCTCAATTCTCCTCTCTGTTTAGGTTCTGATTTGGGGTAACCCATATAGTATGTGCTACAGCATATTCAGACCACTGCAGCCACACTGTGGTGAGCTGTAACTGCATGCAATTCTAACTACCGTACTTGATAAGTATACAGTCAGTCCTGCCAGAGACCTCTTTCCGGGTAAATGCTGGTTGCCACTTTTAGCCGCCCTTCATTGTCTCTGGCTGTGTGTTTGTGTGAAGTTTTGCAGGGCAGAGCAGCTATCATTCAGAGGGTCACGGTCTGTAAACAAAGGCTATGATGCAAAGCATTATCTATTTATGTATCAGCCAATAGTTGGTTTGCATCAAATTAATCACTTTTCACCTCCATCTGTATATGCCGGCAGAATTGTTCTATAAATGTTTGCATCCTGTCAAGGCCCCATAAATGACATGCTGCATAGGAGCAATGACTGCAAAAATGCTTTGACGGCCGCATTTATTTTCGTTGTGGCTGTGCATGCTCATTTGGCCAGAGTGCTGACTGAGCCCTTGTGTAAATTACAAAGTGAAGCTGGACTTGGGTTGCTCGCCTATTCTCTGGGAGAGGTGGTGAGGAGGAAGAAAACAGATCTGAGGTTGGCCCACATGGAAAATGCAGAGATTGCTTTTGATATATATACAGTTCATCTGCGCTTTCACCGGAACACACGGATAAAAGGCAGCAAACCATTGATTGTAAATCCAATTTTGAATATGTGGCTATGCAAGATTTAACTCGAGCACAGCTGTGTCTTGAGTTGAATCCAAACACCAGTATGGTAGCATTCTTAAAATGACAATGATAACACTTAGCAGGCATGTCCACAATATCCACCTTCTCTCTTAAAGAAATTGTCAGCATAGACTGTTGACATTTTCACGATATAATCTTGAGCAAACAATGGCAGCTTCACTGTTCTGCTGTTTTGTATTAAAGCTCTAAAATGATTTTGAATTGGAATAAAACAAACAACCAAGAGCAATTTTAGAAAACTAGATATTAACTGTGGGTTGAAGAATATGCCTTTAAGGCATAAACATCATGTAGAGCAAGTTAGTTTAAAGTAAAAACAGAAAAATAAATAATTGGCTTCTTTTAGCCAAATTTAAAGTTAATGTAGCATATCAGTTGAGCTTAAATATCAGAAATAAAAACATAACGAACTCAGAAGGTAAATGATTTAATTATCTATATACTGTATATTTTTATTATTGTAAATACAATAAATTAAAATAATTTTTACTAAAAATTATTACTTAAGTATGCCTAAGTATAAACTTTTACAAAATTTCATTCAGTTGCAGATACTCTGATTTTAGAAAATATATATCTGTACACAACAGTGAAATATTCAAACTAAAATTTACTTCTACAGAAACTCATCCAAACAAATTTAATTATAGTACTAGTGCAAAAAATGGACTTTCTCCATTCCATGAAGTTATGTTATTAATGTAACTAGCAAGCTGATGTTAGTTAGCTTACCCATTTCACTCGCTTCGGTAGCAAGCATGGAAATTCTTGTAGCCAACATTTATTTTACCTTGAATTTCGCAAATAATGATGGGTGCTGCTTCCTCACATATAAAATCAAATGCTGCTCTGGCAGCGTCTTTTTGCAAAACAAAAAAAAAACCAACCTAAAACATTAAAAAACATTGCATGTTTTATGACTTTTCTTTTTCCAGCCACAGCCAGGATGTTTACTTCCTTCAGTCATAATACGCAGCAGCAGGGATTCCTATTTTAGGTGAGCCATAAAAAAGCAGTTCAGTGAAACCAATATTCATTAAAAAGGCGATATGATGATATCACTCATTAGTTTATTGCCAAGCATTAGCTTTGAGATAACCTTTTTTAGCTATCACCATTTTGGTTTTTGGAAATTTGACATTGTAAGCAAGAAAGTGAACATTGCTGAGAACCAGCAGGAGCTGCATAGTCATTCAGTAATACCTTACCAGTCCCAAGGAAGCATTTTCATTTTGATCTAACTCACTCTAAACAAGGCTATCATTTACTAAATTGACATCTTGCTGCACTAAAGACAACCTTTAACTCCATCGTGAAAATCACGTTATTAAAAAGTTGTTTACTGAGGCAACAAATCATATCAGGGCTCATTTATGCTGACATGTCTGTTTAATGTTGTCAAACGACACTGCCCACAGACCTCCAAGAGTGCTTTACGTTGGCATTGTTGTTAGACAATATATCCACTGTTAAACGGGACGTTCAAAGTTCAGAGCTCAATTCCAAGTTTTGTAAAAACAACAACAAATGAAAAAAAAATCTTCCATGTTCTGAAATCAGTTTTAACAGCAACAAAGGCCTACGATAGCAAAGATGATGATAATGCACATTCTCAGAAACAGACATGAAAAGAGGCAGCACAGTAGACACCTGTAGGTTGTGTGGCCATTAAATACATCTAAATACTCGTTTTGATTCTTTTTCTGGTTGCATGTGAGCTAGACTGAGCAGCGCTTGCCCCCACGGTTCCCGGTGGTCCTGCTGTGTTTGCTCTGCTGGGGTTTGCATAGGCAAGCTCTCTAAAAATGTACTGACATGCAGACAACAGAGGATGGATAGAAGTCTCCATCTATATGCGTATGTGTATTCAACTAAGGGACTCACCCTCATTAGCCATTAAAACATTTGCGTCTCTATGGTGATACCGTAATGACTTCATGGAAATCATCAACTTGTGCCAAGATCTCTAACATCATTCCAATTCATCTCCTGAGCACTGAGACAAAACCAAGACCAAGACAAAAAAGCATCCTATTCACTAGTTATTTGGATAATTTGCTGTTGACAAAAGTGATAAATTGACAGACAATAAAGCTGTCCCTAGGAATAAACCAGTGGTACTGACAATAATGATAAAAAAAAACAATTTACATTTCTTATTTTCCCAGTGTGACTTGCTATTTTTGTTTGCTACTTACCCAGTACAACTTATTTTTGTATTACAAAAGCTAACTAAGTCTTTCTGCTCTCTTGCAGTGTTTCCATGTGCCTTATTCTGCTCTCACCATGTTCCTAAGCACAGACCAGAAGGAAAGGGACTCAGCCACTGCCTACAGTAAGCTCTTTTACTATAGAGAAAGTTCTCACTGCCTTTCGTGTTTCGTCTGCTTCTTATTTGGATATATTGTGAATAAAGCACCAGGACTGAGAGCTGGATCTTTGCTCGTGTGATGACAGGAATGACAATGGAGGTGTTGGGGACTCTTGTGGGTGCTGCCATCCAGGGCCAGATTGTGGCCAGTGCTCATAATCTGAAGCACTGCCCTACTCACAACATGTCTGCCAGTTACCTTGGCAACAGCAGCGGGGCAGAGATCGTCAAGAGCTTGGTTCACTCCCAGGACTACCTGTCACACGCTGTAAGTGTCTCTGTGCCAAACTAGGAGCTCAGGTGTGCTAAAAGTAGGGCAAAGAGTCGCTTTGGAACTAACAAGGGGATGTCATAAATGTTCTCTCTGAACTTGGAGCTGCAGTGTGTACTTAATGTGGTGTACTTTACCAAAATACACAAGATTTAAAAAAGAAAAAAAGAACGAATGAAAAGGAGGATTGTTGAAAATTGGCTCCGTATTTACAGACTGTCTGAAGGTTCTGACATTCAAAATATGTTCATGCTTTAACCCGTGTAACCCTTTGGGACTGAAAGGAGATGGTTTTGTTTGATATCTGAACCCAGTATTCTGAGCCAGCTCCCCATTCATGACCACAAAGGGGGTTCCTCCCTCACATCAGGCTCCAAAAGCAGCCCCAAATACATTGAGGGGTCCCTACAGTCTGTAAGCCATTAGGCCTATTTTTATAGAATATGTGAAAGCACCCCATATATACTCTGTTGGAAAAATGTGTCTTTTACTTCAAGGTAGCTGCAGCTTAGTTTATATTAGGAGGGAAAGTAACATGATGGGATTGAGTCACATCCACATTTCAGTTTGCAGAGCTGTGAATAAACATAACTCGCTGCTGTGAATCCATCATGGGACTTTTTGTAAAGATGAAACTGTCCTGTTTTGGATTTTAGTTGCACCGCAGCTATTTGGGCTCTAAATGCTTCTTTTCCTATGGATTTTGGGTGAACTCTATCAGGGCAACCCACTCACCACGGTAAACCCTCCGCAGCCACCCGCTAAATTCCCCCCGCGGTCGCTGGTGAGGGTGGCACACCGTCTGGGCAAACTCAGTCTGCCCTCGGAAACAGGGTGCGTTTGATGTGCATAAATAATAATGAACCACTGGGCTGAGCCGCACGGAAAAAAATAGCAAACAAACAGAGGTTGTTTAAGGCAGAGCAGTTCCTGTCGGGATACAGCATTAAACAGTTATGTCTGTATTTTTGGCTACTTGAGGTTTCTTTTTGTTTGCGCATCTGTTTGTACAGCGAAATGTGTGCAGCAGGTTGTGCACCTCAAACTGGTGTGAAAAAATCCACACAGATAGTTACATGCAATAAATCACACATTCATGACCATTTGAAAGAGGAAGAACTAAGGAAAACAAAATAAATGTATAAACTGACACTTACTGCCGCTGTTTGTCTGCAGAACGGATGCGTATCAAGCTGAAACGAAGCGCTTGAATTTTTTAGACATTTGAGAACATTATGAATTAAAGATTGGGGAAAGGACTCAGAATAGACTTTGACTTGTGCTGCCTCTGTGAAAGGAGATGGATAGATGTAGGCCATACCGTATGTTTATTCTTTCTCTCTGCAGAAGGAGGTGTACATGATAGCTGCCGGTGTGATCGGCGGAGTGTTCCTTATCTGCACCGTGGTGATGTTCCTGGGAGTCAAAGAGAGAGATGGTGAGACTTGGGAGAAGTGTAACCGCCACAGTTAATTAAGTTGTTCATTAAAATGCTTCATCAATCATTCAAAAAGCTCTCCACAAATGCTGTTATCTCATTAGCTGCCTTTTTAAAATTGAGTCTCTTTTTTAAAAAGAACCAACCCCCCCCCCCCCCCCCCCCCCCCCCC
>JAOXYM010000024.1:7140502-7174469 GCA_028567055.1 Leptatherina wallacei | reverse complement strand
AAGTCGGGGTAGGTGAGGAACCTCCGACTTCCCAGTCGGAAATCCGACTTCAGGGGGCTGTTCCAGTTGAAACTTCCTACTCGGAAGTCGGAAATTCCGAGTTCCGAGTTCAAATAGAACGCAGCATAATGCCTGTAGTGTGAAGTTGCCTTCATGAATATGTTAATTAATGGCAGTTTGGGGCTTTTTTTATGGAAGTTTTAACAATATGCCATTAGAAATTGGTAGCAGGACTTCTCAAGTGAGCCGCTTTGACTTTTGGGTTATTATGTAATTTAACCGAATCTGTTGGCATCTTGTCTTCAAATCTAAAAATGTAAAATGATAGAGAATTTTTTTTTTTTTCAAAACTAAATAATTTTTACATGAGCAAAACTCACATTGATTGCTAAAGTTATGAGCTAAACTTACATTCTTGATTGTTGTCTGTCACCTTTTGTATGTTTATACTTACTGTGTTATCATGAGGAGTCCATTAAAGGAGAGCTTAGTCAGAGAAATTTGATCTGCGGGTTAATGAGGGATCCTTGCTCAACATGCCAAATGTTTCTTGAGCACAGCATTGCGGGACAGTGGAGGAAGTATGAAACATGACTGTATAATCAGGGAAGTTAATGGTGTATATCTTTTATTACATCCTATGATAGAAAAGAACTACATCATGGAGACAGCTTGGATATATCATGGCACTGTTGGGGTGGAGAGTAGCTTTTTTATGATGAAGATAGATGCGTCTATAGTGCTGTTAAATGCCATGGAGTGAAGCATCTGCAAATATAGGCACATTAAAAGACAATGCCAGAACTAGAATAACTTTCATGGCTTTTTAATAGCAGCATTTCTAATTTTAGAAATAGCAGGCCTGCTGCTCTTCTCTTTTTCAGAGTTTAAACTTTAAACGATCTACTATAGCGAGTGCACTTAAGTGCAGTTAAAAGCATAAAAGAAGCTGCTGCTGCTGTGGTGGGATGTTTTGCTTTTATCAAAATCTATTGTGTCATTGCTGATGTTGATGTAAGACCAGCCTTTCTTTTAATAAAGACAAAGCCCCCATGTCCTTCAACCAACCAGCAAGCCACTTTCTCTGATGGAGCAATAGAATAAGAGAGAACTGCAGGATGAGGGTTGATACGGATCAGTGAGGATTAATGATCAGATAACTACAAACCACAATGCAATCTCTCTGTGTCTTCCTCTGTCTCTATCCTGCAGTCATACTGTGTCATGGTGTGACACTGGCTGCCAGGAGATGGTGGGTGACAAAGAGAGAGAACAGTGCAGATAGAAATGTGAGGGAGTGAATGAGACAAATAACTAAACATTAAGGATGAAATATTTGAATAGAAGAAGTGGAAAGAAGTACATTCTTTTTTGATGATTGAAACCCTTTTTTTCTAGATGCATTTATGTTTCTCTTTGTTGCCTTTTTTTATTTATTTTTTTACTTTTTTACTTCTTTTTTTTTTTAAATCTTGCTGTAATATGTTCATTTAATACTTAAAGTAAGCCCTTCTCTATGTCCTACCCCTGCTGCTTGGTGCTATTCAATCTCTTTCCACCTCGCTTTCCATTTCACAGTATCTCTCAGGGTCATGTTGCCCTCACTAATGTTTTGGAGGGGTCTCAAGTCGGCTGACGCTGTTGGCTACATGTCTATTTTTATCTCACTGCCAAGTGCCTGTTGATAAACAGAGGATAAGTTTAGGTCTGTGATTCCAAGCTTGGCAATCACTCGTGTGATATGCTCATTTTTTTTCCCCTCACACTTCAGTTTGCTCATTTTACCAGGATTTGTATTAGTTTTTATTTGATCATGTCCAGTATTGAGCTTGTTAAAACTTGTGGATTGTATTTGATAATAATGGGACAATAGTGGAAAATTTACATCATCTGGACCGAGCACAATAATGAGCTACAACTCTGCCAAAACATTGAGGACATTTAAAGCACTGAAGCACTACTTTCACCGAAGTGCTTGTTCCAGAACTTTTTTGCTAATGGTTGACACTTTTGCTTTCAGCTGTGTCAGACAGGCTACTTTGCCAAAGGCTATGCTCACGCTGTTCACTCGGACCACAGCTTTAGGCTAAATGCAGGAAGACCAACATGAACAGATGAACACTGTGGTCCCTTCATTCCTTTTGTGTCTGAGAATTCTCTTCCCACAAAAGTGTTTATTGAAGGTCTAGGGTTAGAATGTGCCACATGAATGTGCTAGAATGAACTCTACTTGTCCCTGTAGAGCTACTTTGATGTAATATACAAACTCCATGTCCAGGAAACACTCCAGAAACTAAAATGTGTAATTTATAAAAAATTTTGTTTGAACCTTTTATATAACACTGACCAGCTTCTCTGTATTTAGACTATCTTGAATTTGATACCAGATAACAGACTCAAAAAAGAAAAAGTTTTGAGAGAGGCAAGGAAAGACAAATATAAAGTACATGTAACACTGTCACAATGGTGACATGCGAGGGTGTCAGGATTTGGTATAAAAGGAACATCCACCAAAGCCTCAGTCTTTCCAAGCAAGGATGGGTCATGGAACTACTATGTGCCAGGTTCCATCAAAGAATCATCAATCAGCTTTAAATAAATTAATAAATACATTTCTTTTGGACATAATATTACAGAAATTTTGTGGTAGTCTTGTGAAATCTCTGCGCATGAAGGCCATCACCAGAAACCTGTGCTGGGTGGTCTTTGAGTCCTCAGTCGGCACTGCACAAGGCACTGTAATCAAACAGCTACATGGGCTTAGGAGTACCTTGGAAAACTATAGTCACTCTACTCCGTACACTGCTGGACCCACTCAAATCGCCACCTGTGGGTACCGGAGACGCACTACATTGAAAACCTATCAACATCACAATATATCAACTCAACTGTGTGGAAACAATAGCTGCGTTTACATGGAGAACTTTTGATCCAATTGAACATCCAATCAGAATAAGAATGCGTCATGTAAACACCTTCGTTTTTACGATCGGCCTTGATGAGAGAGAATTTTTAATCCGATCAAGCGGGGTGGTTTAAACCTTTTTACGATCGGATCAGCAGGAAAAAAATAAACAGGTATGCTCTCATTCTGATCGTTTCTGTGGTGGATGATGTTTCTGTGCATGCTTGAACCACGGTTAGGTGATGTATTGAGGTTCAGGGAAGATTTTAAAAGTGGCGGCAGCAAAACAGAACGAGACTGTGGCAGATATGTTTTAGTAAGAGTTCTCTGTAGATCAGCTCATCTTAGATGGACAGAAACAGAGTGGAAGTGTGTTCTGTGTTTTTAGATGAATCCACATTTGCACTAACGTTTGGGGGAAAATGACTGTTGAGTTCCTTCACACCAAGCTATTAAAGACCATCCCTAGGCTCTAGGAACAAAAGCAAGCATCTGTAATTTTATGAGGGTGCAAAACTGTCACTGCCATGGATTACTTGACTATGTGTGAAGAAGAAGCACATTTTGGAATTTTGAAGAGAGTTATGCTATCATCACAGCGACTTGTCTCAGGAGTTTTGTGAGGTTTTCTTCTGGACAATGTGTGACAACTTACAGTAGTGTTTCTTTGTAGACAACAGACTTTGTTTATGTTTGTTTTGTTTGGATCCCCATTAGCTGCAGCAAAACTGCAGGTATTCGTCCTGGGGTCCGACGCATAATAAGTGGAACATTACAACAGAAACAAAAAAAAAAGAATACAAAACATTAAAAGATCATATAAAAAAGAAAAAAATACAATAAAAGAGAAATGAGAATACAGGTAGAAACATTTTTTTTTACAGGAAAATAAAATGGTGATCCTGTCTGCTTTGAACGTACTTCCTAAACACTTTAAGCAAACTGTTAGCATTAATCAATTCAAACTGTTAGTAAAGAAACATCTCTTAAGTAGAAACAAAATGATTTCATTAAATAATACATAAAATATATTGAAATTGGTTTTGGGCTAAAGTTATAACAATATGTTGTTTGAATTTGTTGATGTTGGTAATAAAATGTATGTATATGGATGTTTTGATTTATAGTTAAATGTTTAACAACAGAAATCTTGTATTCTGTGTAAATCGACTAGAAAAACTGCAGCGATCAGTGTTCTCAGTCCCCAAATAATTAGAAGTTTTAAGTGTAAAGAAGGACCATGCAATACAGTGGGAAACGTTCCTCTGTTCCAACTTGTTTTTAGTCTGAGGAATCCTGGCATTTTCATCTTGGAATATGCAAAAAAGAACCACCCCCCCCCCCCCCCAAAAAAAAAGACTCTGAAGCTATTCTCATTGCACGTTGGATTGAACCTATTTGGTGGGGACAGAATTGCAGCCCTGATTCAAGAGAAATTGGGACAGTGTGCAAAATATTTGCTGATTTTTTAAACTCTACATTTAACAGCTGCTTATTTATTTATTTATTTATTTACATGTGTTAACTTTTTTTATGTTTTACCAATAACTCAATAAAAAAAAGGACTTAGTACCCATTTATTACTGTGTGGCATGACCCGTTTTACCATTCTTGCTATACATAGAATTTCCGCTGCTTGATTCAGCTGTTCAGGGCCTCCTTTGTCACATTTTTCATACATAATACATAATATTCTTGCTGAAATGAGCAAAGCATTGTCCCAAAAGGATATGCTCTGGCTAGCAGCATGTGTTGTTAGGATTCTAATATGTATATTTCATTCAGCATTACTGGCATACTGACATTACATAATCTCATTCTTGAAAAAAAGAAAGCATATAAGGCAATCCAACCTCAAATAAACAGCACATGACACATTATTTTAGGGTAATTATTTATTGAACTAAAACCAGGCAACAATGCAGAAAAAATTAGTGGGAAAAACCTTTACAGCTTCCTCAGTAATCAAGATGCCCATCAATGTGGGAAGGGTCATTCTACAGTGGGGAAAATATTTATGACATCTGTCAAGATGTCTTTCACAAGAGGTGAATGTCTCAGCAAGTTCACTCCAAGGTCACACTGTGCAAAGGAAAACCTCTAGAGCGACATCTCAGACTCCACAGGCATCAGTTGCTGTGTTAAAGTTCATGGCAATACACAAAGAAAAAGACTGTACACGCATGACTTCTTTGGAAGGGTTGGAGAACGCTTCTCTCTAAAAAGAACATGGCAGTATGGCTCAGGGTTGAAAAGCTGCATCTGAACAAACCAAAAGAAATACGTCCTTTTGGACAGATGAAACCAAAGTGGAGACGTTTGGTCACAGCGGCAGTCAGAAAAAAAATGCTTACATGAATAGACCAATGAAATACATGATCTTTATTACTATAAATGATGCCTTTAAGAGGGACATACAGTATCCACTGCAATGCAGGGGCAGTTCCAGTAGTGGGAATGAGCAAATTTATCTCCTTTCCCTTACTGCATGTTATTTGATATGCTGCGTGCTCATGTATTTATTCCATTTGTTTCAGATCCGTATGCCCCAAACACAGAGAAGCAGATCCCTTTCCATCAGGCCTTCATCTTGGTGATGAGACACGGGCCATACCTCACTCTAACTGCCGCGTTCCTCTTCATCACAGTTGCAATCCAGGTAAAATGTATTTATGAAGCACCTCTCAGACATGACACGCAGTTACAGTAAACGGAGCCAGTCCCGCATCCCGACAGCCCGGGAGAATTGCTGGCGCTCAATGTTGATTTGATCAATGCAGAAGAGCACTTACTGAGAGCTCACGGTTTAAAGCCTGTTTTAAGTCTCGGGACTTTTTGCGAAAGCAGCTGAGGATGCGCTTGATAAGATTTGACAAGTCGGTGTTACACTGTTTAGATTAATGCAGACTTTTCAGGGTGTAGCAAATGAGCTGTTTCTGCATGTTTTTCACCAATCGTGTCAGCTGGAGGTGTCAGTTGTCATCCGTGTGAGCCTCGGAGTGGGAATGAATCGCAGCAAAACACTGTCAGCAGCCTCTCCAGTCACCTCACTTGGCACTCAGCACAGCAAGAGTGGCCGATCTTTAGTGCTGTGCAGACAAGGCGGAAATTCTGACTGTCTTATCTCTGATTTCTGCAGCTGATCCAGAGCAACTTTGTCCTCTTCTGCACCTACGCCGCCGACCTGAGGGATCACTTCCAGAACATTGTGTTGACCATCCTTGTGAGTCTCCACAATTATCTCTCATCTTCATTCATCTTCCAAAGCACAAGTTATTTGGCACCTCATTGCACATTTTCACATATTTTACCTGACTGGATGTCTTCACATTTACATAATGTTGCACATTATCTGCTTGCACAGGTCTCTGCAGTGATCAGCATCCCACTATGGCACTGGTTTCTGCAACGCTTCGGCAAGAAGACAGCAGCTTATTGTGGCATCACGGCAAGTACAGCTACCGTTTTTTGTCTTTGGGAGCTGGATGTTAGCGCCATCTTGTGGCTGAATTTAGACACACATATTCAGACCCGTCTTTTTGCAAAAGGTGAACAAAACTGGATTTTTTTTTGTCTCCTCAGTGGATCATGCCCTTCACCATGATGCTGGTGTTCATCCCGAATGTGGTGGTGGCTTACGTTGTGGCTGTCTCCTCTGGACTCAGTGTGGCTGCATCGCTGCTGCTCCCATGGTGAGATATTTCGGTTTGTCTTCAAACATGAATTGCAAAGGATCTCAGATTTGCCACCGTCTGCGCTGTGGACCTGCACGGTTGCTCTTTGCATGGTCTGATTACCCAGTTCATGGAACGGTCATGAAAGTGAAGTCATTTGAAAGGATTACAGGTGGCATCTGCAGTAAATCTTTCATTTTCTATCCATTTCATCGCAGCTCCAACAACACCGGTGGTATCTTTACATCTGTTTTCCAGTCGTTTCTATGGCCGTCACCACTCCTCACTCATCTGTTGTCCCCTCCCTTTACACCCAAATTATAGCCTTCCATGGGGGCATGTTTACTTTGGAAAGGGCAGATTGTTTTTTCTTGTCTGTGGGCTAAGGATGGTGGCTCTGCCCACTGCTCATCATCTAATCGTGTTATTAGTGCAGTAATTTTAGCCCACCGGTGTATTAAAGCTCTGCTGACATCTTTTACCAGCAGTGCCAGATATTTGAAGTAAGATCACGAGGGGAGGAATAAGACATACATCAGATTAAAGCTGAGTGAACTCAGGCATTTAAGACAAAGGATAAATGCTTTCAAAATTTAAAAGAAATATGTTTTTATCTGTGCTTGCAATCCAGGTCTATGTTGCCAGATGTGGTAGATGACTTCAGACTGGCCAACCCCTTCTGTAAAGGCCACGAAGCCATCTTCTACTCGTTCTATGTTTTCTTCACTAAGTTTGCTGCAGGAATCTCCCTCGGAGTGTCCACCCTCTGCCTGGAGTGAGTCCATTTTGCTCTAACACACGTTTCAGATGATCTGAATTTGTGCTTAATCTCTCACCATGTATTACGAAAGGTAAAAAAAAAGCTGTTTTCTTTGTATGTGTGTGTAGGTTTGCGGGGTATGACACTGGCGCCTGCAAGCAGCCCGCTCCTGTGGTGTATACCCTGAAGCTGCTCATCGGTGCCGCCCCCGTGGCCTTCATAGTTACAGGGTTAATGATCCTTCTCCTGTATCCCATTAGTGAAGATGTGCGGCGCAGGAATAAACTCTGCCTGGAGGAGCTACGGTGTGTAGAAATCATTAATGGACAGCTGAGGGAAAAAACTCTTATCCTTCAACTCCAGTGACCTTACACGTCAAGCTCGGTTTACTTGTCACAACCAGTTGTATAGGGTCTTCTGTAACTGTGGAGTATATATATGCCTCTGTAATGTGTCATAGTGGTATGAAGCAGCGGAAAATGTAAATACTCAAGTACAAATATCTCAGAACTGTACTCGGGTGCAGCACCCGAGTACACAGTAAATATGCATGGTTTTAAGACCCTTTGACGATCTTTAGATTGTAGTCATGTTTCAGACTCTTTATATATGTTTTTCTTTATGTGTTTCCTCATCGTATTACCTGATGCTGCTCTGCGACAAAGCAAAAACAGCATGCTGGAGTTAACAGAAAACCCCGAACATATTCCCATAATTGCTCAGATCCTTCACCTAGCTTTGTCTCTAGTCTTCTTGGGAAGGCTTGTCGGGAAGCTTGGCACTCCTTTCCTTTGCAAGCATCTCTCAGAAACCTGCGAGCTCAAACAGCCTGGACAGGACCATTCTGGACTGGACTCTCTCCTTTTTTTAAATTTTTACTTGTGCTGCTTGGCTCCGGGAGCTTCACACTTTTTTTCCCCAAAGACACTATTTTTCCTTTCCTTTCCTCCTTCAGACTGAAATCCTGAGTAACCTCTATCCAGCTTTCGCTCTATCCTCATTAACCACAGAGAGAAAAAAACCCCCACTATGATGCTTGTATCACCATGTTTGGCTGTAGGGATGCTATTGATGTCTCCTCTGTTCATGTTGTTTTGAGTTGTGACCAATTTGCTTCCACCCATCTGTCTCATTCAGTTATGCAGGGCAGCTAGATCTAGAAAAGTCCCTCATGCGAGGGGCAACTTTTTCCACCTGAGAGCAATAGAGGTGACTGTGCTTTTAGTTGCAAACTTCAATCGTAAACTCATGAGCATTTTTCCTCAGATCTGTGCCTTGACACAATCCTCTCTCACTTAATTGACACTCCTCTCAATCACATGGTTAAAATTTGACCTTGACATACACCATTTACTCAGAGTCTTACATGGACAGGTGTGTGCCTTCTTAATTATGTCCTATGAATTTTGTCAGTCGGAGGCCGACTCCTGTCAAGTTGAAGAAGCATCTCAAGGATCACCGATAGAAACAGTCCTGAAATGTATTTTACTTTCTCGTAGTAAGAAAAAACAACAAAAAACAAACTGTGTGTAGAATGAGAAACAAAGGGTCTGAAAACTTTTCATATGCACTGTACTTATTTTCTACCACTCCTATGAATGTAGTACATCACTGATACTGATGTCTCTCGCAGGAAACAAAGCATTGGCTCCAGAACAGTGGAAGATTTGAGTAACGTGTGAGCTGGATCTTGAATGGAGTGAATTCACAAAGCCACGGATTCCAGTGTTGCAGCTGGAAGTTTGTTTTTTCGTAGTGTATATTACACTGACATTTAATATTTAAATTGTTATAATGTAAAGATTTTTTGTTTTTATTTTCACATGTACTGTAAAGTCATCTTGGATATAAATATATATATATATATCTATATATATATAAACATACAATATCTTATTTGTATAAATGAATGTATATCATTGTTTGCTGTGTTTAACTCTACAACACTGTTATTTATTTATGGGATGGGACTACAAAGAGATTGATATGAAATGAATAAATGTTGCAGAGACCGGTTTGTAGACAGAATATATTTGCACAAGTTATGCAAATTTAATATTCAGAAAAGATCTATGAGGATTCTGAAATAGCACAACCACAAAATGGAAGTTTTTTTTTTTTAGGGAGCGTTTGCGCCCTCTTGTGGTCAGATTTTTTTACAGGCGTGTCTTTTCTTCAACAAGTTGCACGTTCTTCAATTTTTTGCAAGGCAGTTTAATTACATGTGTAACACATGAGGTGTACTATAAAGCAGACAAAAGGGCAAAAATCAAACATTTTTAGGAGTAAAATCTTAATTTCACACATCAGATTTTTACTTTGCTGCACTTTGGAGATTTAACAAAAAAAAAAAAAAAAAAAAAACTAAATAAAAAGTTTACAGAGGAATACATCTCTCTGAGTCCATACACTGAGGTGTAAGGCAAGAGTTGCTATGTGGTGGTCTCTGTGGTCATCATGGTGGGATTTTGGGTGGGTGCTGGACTGGATGGGCAAGAGTTCTCTGGACTTCCAAGAGTCCGCAGGGTAGATTTCCTCTTCCCGTTCCGCACTGTGAGTTCATCTTTGGGTTTAAACATTAGAGGCACAAAGCCATCCGCATCTGCCACAAGTACAATCCACAACGGCCCTGGAAAATAAATAAAAGAATAAATAAACTAAAATGCAATGTGTCTCAGTTTGGGACAGTTAGTCTTTGTAACAACAGCAACAAAACACTTCTTAAGAGTGATAAGCCGCTTTTGTTTTAAACCTCATAATCTGACCTAGGCTCTTAATCATCTCCAATTATAGTTGAGGCACGTTAAGGGAAGAACGACACTCGAGCACGCTGTCTGCGATTCAAGTTACTTTGACAAATATGATTTTCTTGATGGAAAAAAAAAAATCCTGACGGGGTAAGATGGAGATGTGAAAAAAAAACAACAAAAAAACAAACAACTGCAAGATGAAGTCAAACATCTTCGCTAGGGAAAGCCTTTATACTTGAAGCTTTCTTAAAATACACACAGGGGAAGACCTACCTCACTACCTACCTACCAGCCCAGGACGACAACTGGGAGTTTCCTCAGTGCTGTTCAGTAATTAACCCTGTACACCCTGTCACTGCAGTTAATCTTACAATCAAATGGACACAATAGGCTTTTATAAAGCCAGCTTAGCTTAGGTCTTGTTTCGGAGTAAAGGCAATGCCATTGTCGGGCTTAAGTGGAAAACAGCAAAACAATTCAATCGTGACTGAAAGTAGGACGTGGCTCCTAATGCTAACTTATTGGCCTATTCTGACAACAGGTCTGGTTTTTTCTGCACGTACCGTACAGCATCTCCACAATGCTTAAGCTGAATAGGTCTTGGAGGGCACGAAGACACAGCTTTCCGTCACACAGCAGCACTGGCCTCCTCTCATCAATGAACACATTTTCTGATAGCTGCTTCTGTGTGTGGAAAAAAAAAAAAAAAAAGGGAGGAGAAGGTGAGGAAAGAGGCTGTGCTGGATGCTGGATGTGCTAATCAAACATCTACCTGGACTTGTGCGTTAGTGGACGCGGCCGTCCTACCATTCAGCAACCGCCCACGACCAGCTAGCTGAACATGACTTGTCAACAACAGGCTCTAAAAAGTTATAAAAGGGAAGTGTGGTGGGTAAACTGTACCTGGCATGTGACGTTGACATATGGGGGTTCGCTGGCAGTGGGGTAGCCACTCTGAGTCTTCTTCCCATTCTGCGTAAAATCTCTGATTTCTGTCAGGCACTGTTGCACGTCTGTGAAGCGTGTAAAAAGCCTTTCCATGTTGACAACAAGCTGCTCCAGTGCATGCTCCTTGGCCTGGCCGGATAGCTTTTCCGCCACAGGAAGCGTCGTCTCTGTGTGAATCTTGTCTGATGGTTCGAAGCGAGGTGAACTGGCCCGACTGGAATCCCTGCTGGCCTGACTGGCTACTGCCAGGCTGGACATTCGGCTGACGTGGTCCATGTCAAAATTCTCCACCGTGATGGAGGACGTACTGGACAGGGGTCTGTCTGATCGGTCAGAGAAATCCACAGAGCTGGTGACGGGGCTGGGATCGCCACTCCTCACCTCCTCAATCAGCCTCCGTCTGCTCCCTGGTGAACAAACTACTCCCCTTCCAGGCAACACCAAGTCTTTTATCCCTTGGCGCTCCCTGTCATCCTTTGACAGGTGCTCCGAGTGCCTCCTAATCCTTGCGCACAAATTAGCAGAAGACTCGTGGTTGTGAGCAGAGGGGGATGGTGCAATGGGTGTCCCTCCGTCGTAAATCAACTCTTTGGCTATGAGACGAAGAATGTATTTATCAGTGTTGGAAGATGGGAGGAAGGCAGGGTCGTTGGACTTCTGTCTGCCCACCATCAGCAGCAGCACCTTGTCACTGAGGAAGCAGACTCCTTTGGGTCTATCATTCTGCTGCAGAGAAAACTGCTGAATGTTCGGCATCGCAGAGGCGGTGATGCAGTACACAAGAACCATGTTGCAGGTGTTGGAAGCCACTGCGACCGTGGAGGCATGTGGATCGAAAGCAATAATGTCGGGGACCAATATCCCGGGGATGCTGACTCTGCGGGTGGTAGTGACCTTTCGCTCGTAGGTAACCAGAACAAGGTGCGAGCAGTCCTGGCCCGAGCCTGTCACTGTGTCCCGGCGACGCAAGTGGATAAGAGGGCTGGGGTCAGAGCGACGGTGCCTCGCCAGCAAGTGGGTAAGATCAAGAGGGCCAGAGTTGGGGAGAAAAGATCTCTCCGATTCAAATGATCTCCTCCTTGAGTCCAAAGCGCTGTCATCCTCTGACATGACCACATGTGAGCCATGCCCTGACTCCGTCTCTGTCGGTATATCAAAAGCTATGCCAGCGTTTAACCCGCATATTTTATCAAGTGGCAGCTCTGTAGCCACGGCTACCTGAGCCTCCCCTGTGGCCTCAATGGCACAGATGTACCCACCCACATCGAAAATGGGGCAGAAGGAGCAGGCCACTAAACTCTTCTGGATGTCGTTCCAGATGAAAGAATGAAGAGCACTGCCTATAGCCACAACAAGGCGCGTGCCATCCTTAGTCCAGCAAGCACAATGAATGAGTCCACCACCTTTGATGTCTGCTTTGATCCTCCGGTTGTCCACCCTGACGGAAAACAACACAGACGTGTCTCTCTTCGTCAGCACGGCCAGAATGTCCAGTTTAGGATGCCAGACGCAGCCTTGAGAGAGCAAAGGGAAAGGCTCGCTCATCTCACAAGTCTGCGTGCACAGCAGCTTGTTCTGCTCAAGAGCACTGAGCTGCAGTTGCCACACAGTAATGTGCTTCTTGTGCTGAACAGCGAGCAGGGCGGGAGAGTCGGAGCAGCACAGCGGACCCCAGAAGAGCCCGAAGACATGCTCAAACTGTCCTATAACATTGGTGTCTCCAAACTTCACCTCGCCGTTGATGAAATAAAGAGACGTGAGGCAGACCTGCTTGCCGTCTGTCCAGGCGATCCCGTGCACTGGGTGGATGGCTTGGTGCAGAGTGTTGAGTCCTGTTCTAAGCAGCTTCGCTTTACC
Organism: Leptatherina wallacei; assembly: GCA_028567055.1. Classification (NCBI taxonomy): domain Eukaryota; kingdom Metazoa; phylum Chordata; class Actinopteri; order Atheriniformes; family Atherinidae; genus Leptatherina; species Leptatherina wallacei. The sequence goes on along the minus strand of JAOXYM010000024.1, from coordinate 7,161,575 downwards.
AAGATCCATCCTGGCAGGAATGGAGATCCTTGCTTGAAGAGAACAAGAAGAAAGGAAAGAAAAAAAAAACAACTCAAAAAGACAGCATGGGTAATAAAGATTTGTATATGATCTGAAATGGGCTTGCAGAAGAGTAGCTATTGCTACCTATGCAGATTAAGAATAGCAAAAGCTTCTCCTGTGTCTCCTACCTAGTACATGCTTTAATCCGCCCCTGACTGAGCTGAACACCTATAGCTGCTTACGCCGGATGACCTTAACAACACACTGATAGGAGCTAGGGTATTAACAATTGTTGAGTGTGTCGCCGCAGCATTTGCTTTTTTTAGAAATGGGGATTTTAGGTCACCACCTTAGCAAAAATAAATGTTTCCCGACCCTAATGAGATTGGGATGAGCCAGAAATAGAAATAAAATCTCGTTAAATTTATACAAACAAGTTAAATATACACAACTGAAAGTTTAAACTATAAGCCACATCACCCTTGATATTAAATATATATATAGCGGAATATGTGGAGCAGTAGGACATTATCTAAATAAATAGAATATACGCAAAAAGAGAGATTGGGTTTTTACATCTGTGGTTATTCCATAGTCACTACACGCAGTAGCTATTTGATGGTTATAAGTTAAAAAAAAACAAACAAAATAAAACAAATAACGTGGACAAATAATCTTTTTTTAACATGTACATACCTTAAAACGCTAAAGACATCTCACACAGAAACATTTTGAAGCAAGAAAGCGGAGTTTTCCACAAGTTAATTCACATTTTAGGCTAAAAATGCGTGGACAACGTTAAGTTAATCGTGACCCGGAAGCAAAACTAATCAAAAACCTAAGTGCATCATGGGATATGTAGTGGAATTCTGGTAGTTTTTTTTTAAGAGAAAAAAAACAATATTTCCCTCTGCAAAGATGTTATGTCAAACAACAAGCTCGTTTAAAGTATGAAGTAAATATTTACTGCGACAAAAAATAAAAATAAAGTAAATGAGAAAATTTTAAATTAAAAAGCCATGACTACAACTTACACTGCGCACCCGCTGTGTAGCGCTACGCTGAGCACAGCGTCTGTGGTGCAGTTGTACTTCTCGACGCTGTCTCGCGACAAAATATCTTTGGGTGTCTAACGACTGGCTGGCTATAGCTGCGGGTCGGTAGTAGTCGGTGAATGCATGGTTTCCACCGTTGAAGCCCGACTTGTAGCCGCAAAGGGATAACACTGGCTGTAGTAAAGGGCTTTTTAGGCTGTATGTTTTATAGCTAATATTTTAAGTAGCACAACCATGGGCGTGGAAGTCGAGACAATATCTCCCGGTGATGGTAAGTGAATTCATCTACTTGAATGTGCTTTGCTGCAGGGTTGGAAGTAGTGGTAGTGGTGGGGATGATGATGATGGTGGTGGTGGTGGTGGTGTTGGTGGTGTTGTAGGGGCTCGGTAGTTCCCCCGGAATGTCGTACTGACCCATGGAAAAACATCCTATTCAGGTTCAGGGACACATTAGAACCGAATTTTGATGGTTATTAACTATTTCACATTTAAATAGAGCTCTCTTAAAAATAAAAATAAAGGGAGAAAATGTGTGTAAAATCCTCACGGACGCCTGCACAGCATCTTTCCAGAACTCTATAATCTTATTGGGGTGAACTCTGCCAAACTTAATTTGCAGAGCGCATTAAATAAGAAATGAGCTAATAAGCAAAGTTATTATTTTTTTTTTTTTAAACAGTGACCTATATTTTCGAGTATAGCCCAGCCATTTGTGTCACCATAATTTCGGGTCACATAGTGAACGTCGCAAACAACGGGACGGAGAGTTACACCCACACGGCGCCTGAAGGCTTATCTCTTATTGTGAAAAAGCACCGCTAACATATTTAGGCGCATTTGATAGCCTCCTGCTTTTGACAGGGAAAAAAAAGATCCGTCCTCAGTGTGTCTGAAAGCATGAGAAGGGGTGCGACATTCCTGCCAGGAACACCCCACCAGACTTAACACGACCCCCACTAATGGGACTGCTGGATAAATACAAGATTAGCCTCCCAGATTCAGACTTACAAACATGCAATAACATATGTTTCTCTGTCTCTGTTTTCTCCTTACCAGGGCGAACATTTCCAAAGAAAGGCCAAACATGTGTTGTTCATTACATAGGTAACTACTTTTTCTTTCTTTACTTTGTTTTCCCTTTTCTTCTGGTAATCATGAACCCCTACATCCTTCCTGTCGCCTTGCAAAACGAGTAAATTTGCTCCCTTTGGACAATATCTGCAGCCAAACATTGCTCAGATTGCAAGCTTTTCTAACAATGTGCACAGCTTTTCAACTTTTTTTTTAAAACTCTAATGCACTTGTGTTTTGCTTAGCGTGTCAGAGTTTCCTCCACACTCAGAAAAACATGACTTTGAATGAAAAAAAAATAGCTGTTTCATTGTGTAAGCGATCCTTCAGAGTATTCCAACTTGTTTCAGCCATACATGCACACGCGCACACACACCCCCACACACACACACACATGAACAAATGCTTTCTTTTTCCTGTTTGTCTCTTGTCAGATTGCCCAGTTTTGAGGTGGGACACTAAGACGCTGAGACATTTAGGAAATAATTTTGGGCTGTTCTGTGCCCTCAGGTTGGCAGTCCAGACAACTAGGTCAGACAGAAAGTAAACAAATCCCAGTTCACATGTCATCTGTCGGCCGTCTGAGTATCACATGGTTGTTATGTGGTTATAGAAATCATCGACGCTGTTTCTGTGCTGTTCGTTAATGCTGTAGTTCCCTCTCTTCTTCGTGGCTGCGCTCCCCTCTATCTTCTAGATTAGGTTAGTCATATTGCTAAATCTGTCCATTTGATTTATGCCCCCATCAACATGTCACCCAGTACACAATTGCATGTATCACGTACTTTTCCTTAGTTTTTCTGCCTTATTTGTTTTCTCTTTGGTGTCACAATCACATTAAGCGCTGTTGTTTTTATTGATCACATCCTGAAGTGAAACTAAACTGGCTGAAGGGCCCTGTCTACACAATCTGATAAAAAATAGGATTTGCCAGAGCTCGGGGAAGGCTTGTGGGTGTTTCAGGTGAGCTCATTCAGACTTAGATCGGGCCCAACTGTGAGCATACGGTGAAGTCTGTTTTGGCTTTTGACAAAAAAACATACATTTTTCTTATTTCTTATTATTTGTAAAGCAAGAATGCCTCATGGGAAGTGAACTGGTAAAACGAGTAATAGCTGTAACTTGTCCTCTTTATAGTCAGATTGAGCTAGCTTGAAACAAGTCCTCTTCATCTTTTTTGACCCACTTGATTCTCCCAGTTGAACTGAAAGAAGCTTTAACTTGTGGAACAAAAAAGCTTAAAGTGTGTTCTCCTATCAGTCGAAGAAGCCGGTTAAGTAGAAAACATTATTTTGATATTAAAGCTCGGAGATTAGGATGACAATAAAGTTTACGTAAATAAAACAGGGAGCTTTTAAATGAATGAATGTAAGAACTGAAAGGTGCTACATGTTCAGGTATTTATGCACCTTTTAAGTCACAGGTCATGCAATGATGCTTAACAAGAATCAACAGTTTAGATTTGCACGTTTATTGATGTGAGTTCATTTTCCAAGAAAGCTGAACTCCTGAATATTTGAAATGTGAATAATTTATGTTAATCTCAAGGGGAAATTATGTTGATGCTGTGTAAATTATTACAAAGCTGACAGAGGTGTGGTTAAAATCTCCAGAGATGGCCATTAACGTGCCGCTGTCTCTGCAGCCCGGCAACAGCTAAGCCGATGATGTCAAACGCAGCGTCGGCTGGTAACACGGATGTACAAACTCGTAGACGACATGGACAGAAACTCCCAGCTAACGATTTTGTATCTGGGGTGCAAAGACGTTCCTTCTCAGTTACATGTTCAGGATTAACCAGCGCTGCAGTCCCCCTTCCTATACTCGTCCTGCTCCGTCTGCCATCTCTTTCTGCCTGTGTAACCGTACAAGAGCCGTGTAGAGAGGTGTTGAATATGCTCCGGCCGTCATGTGACAGTGAAACTCATTATACTGCATTTCTGATGTTTTTGATATTATCTGATATTTGTGATCTCACATTCCCTATGAAAGTTTAGGGTAGAAATGGTTATAAACTTCCTCTTTTGCTCCTGCAGTACATCTTCTGTTTAACTTATCTAGTTGGGCTTTAGAAAGCTCAGTCAGTTGCTCCTCCATTGCTTATAGTGGGTATTTATTATTAATTATTAGTATGTTTAATATCTAGTTACAATTGTTGGCTGTGTAGGAAGGTTTAGTGCACAGATTTTCATCAGCGTTATTGATTACGTTACAACATATTTTTAACCAATAACAATAACGTGCGGTTTCTCACCTCAGACTTGCTGCATACCTGTCTTCTTGGTGTTTATTTTATGTGATGCATAACATAATTATGAAGCTCTGCTGCATTCAGTTAGTGTTTGAAATAGATCAGTAGCTGACTGACCTTATCTTCTAGAGCAGGAATGTTCAATTCCAGTCCTCGAAGGCCGCCGTCTTGAAGATTTTAGATTCAAATCAGTGGATTTGTGCTGTTCTGAATGATAATTTTAACAGCCAGGCTTTACATTGTTCTGGTATACTTTTATAAAGATGCAGAAAAATCCATATTTGTTTTATTCAAAAGCTCGAGGGACAGATTAGCTGAAAATCTCATAAAAAGATGGTACTGCTAATAGAGTTTAGTAAGATGTAGAGGCCTGTCCAAGTCATCCAGCTGGCTCTAACTGCATAACCACAGAGTGTAACCTCACCTCAACTCAGCCCCGGTGTTAGTTTTCCAGAAAGCAAAGACAAACAGTAAGGAGAGATGCCATAGTATATTTCCAATCATGTAGAGAGTTTCACTCTTGTCTGCACATTTATTGATGTGTGTTAATTTTCAAGAAAGCTGAACTCGTATTTGAAATCTGAATAACAGGCTTTACTGCCGTGCCTTGTGGTGAGAGATCTGGAGCATCAAATGCATTTTATAAGTTTTAATCCTGCCTAGGAGGTCGGTCCGTCACGCAGAGAGCAAAGCCGTCTGCACCACAGACAGACCAAAGCATTCTTTTGCAGGGCATCGGTTATACACGTTGATAAGGGAAATCAAGTCATTTGACCCAATTGGAAGTACAGAATGTGAGAGGACAGTCACAACATCCAGCGACACTGCAAGAGCACCGAAAAAAATCACAAATTCTCCAAAGAATCTTCTCCGACTTGGCCATTAACTGACCGATAAAATGATGAAGATTTCAGCATAACTCAACGATTTATTTCACAAATATTGAGCATTTATCGCCATAACTAAATGACATTGGTTCATATTACCATCAGCAGATAAATGAATGTCATCTGCCCCGAAGACACAAGACTTCGGTGGTGTCTGCGTGTCATTGGCGATCCCTCAGTGACTGAATTAGATCAGTGTGAGCTAACTAGGAGGAAAAAGTTAACTTCCTTTGAGCAATTCTGAATCGCATCAGTCCTGTGTTCTGCATGGTTTTATTTAAAGTGCGGAAGGCCGTGACCTAAAATACCCGGATTATCTGTTGTGCAATTTTGCCAATGAGCCGTGATAAAAACTTAAATGATTATGTGTTCATATTTCCTTGATCCAGTTAAGCCCACACATAAAAAAAACTAACACTTCCATGCATTTTGCAGAGATTTGACACCCACGCTCAGTGTCAGCCTTTCACGCTCCTGCTGTTTTCTTTACCGAGGTCGCTCATCTTTGCCTTCCTCTCCAGTCAGACTATCAGCACAAAGGTTAAAGGAGTGTCTGTGTGTGTGAGTGTGTTTTCTTAACACAACCGTTTCAGCCATGAGGTTTTTGAATTTATATTCTGCAAGAGGATAGCAGACATGAGTGTTAAAACATTTCTTTTCATATAAAAAGTGGATTTACACTTACCCATGTTGTGTCCAACCTGGGTAACTGGGTCATCACAATCCAATAGACATTTGATGGCTCTGGTCTGTTAGTTTAGCAGCATTATTTCCATATTTGACAGTTTTCTTCTTTTTTTCTCTCTTAAACTTAACAAGCTGAACAAACCTTTGAGGGAAGAATCCAGTTTAACACCAATGAGACAAATGATGAAATGTGGGAAGTCCATACCCTTTTTTTTATGCCACATTCAACTGATTCCCTTTGTAAATATTCCTTGAAATGGTTAAATCCAAATTTTTTTCTGTCTTAAGAGGATCACCACTTACATATCCAGGAAGAACCCAAATGATAAGTTTAATTTGAGCAAGCTCCCGAAAGTGCCCTCAAGACACACAGAGAAAATGCACAAAAAGAATATTAATACCCAAATTATTGAAGAGAATCTATTGATTCAATTTGCTTTTTGTATTTTTTTTTTTCATAACTAAAAATGTCATGCCTTCCAGTTTACTACATCCTGCTTAAAATGGTTCTTTTTGCTTGTTTTGTAACCGGTTCCCAGTTTCCCTCTCCCTCACGTCTTGCCCCAGAGCCAGGTGTCAACCAGCCAATCAATCCTCTTTCATGATGCCAAGAATGTGAAGCATAAATGATATTTGCATTTTATTGGTTTTTATCCCTGGCCAGGAGGTCAATCTGAGTCTAAATACAGCCTAACTCTTCTGTTGACATGAATATCCATCATAGATGTTGGAGTCAGAAGTACTAGCAGCCCAGCATCCAAACCAGCACAGATAAATGTTTCAAAATTAAATATGTTTAATGCTGGAATAAAAAAACACAACAATATTTAATGGAGCTGCTGTAACAAGCTGCCACTTGTTTTGTCCTGCAGTGAATGATAAACAGCCAGACCTTACACTGTTCTAAAGACAGAGAAACCAAAAATTTGTTTTATTTGAAAACTCAAGGACCAGATTAGTTGAAAATCTCATAAAGAGATGGTGCTGATAATAGAGTTTAGTCAGATGTCAAGCCCTGCCCAAGTCATCCAACTGGCTCTAACTGCATAACCACAGAGTGTAACCTCACCTCAACTCAGCCCCGGTGTTAGTTTTCCAGAAAGCAAAGACAAACAGTAAGGAGAAAAAGATTTCCCAACACTTAATAGGATTTGAAACCACTCTGCGTTTCCAGTAGTTAGCATTAAAGAGCTTCCCTCTTTCACTCTGTTACTGCTTCATCTTTAAGATCCTCAATTTCTTCTCTGGGATTTTAAACATGCAGACACACATGCCAGAGCACACAGACACGCAGATATGTGACTGACCCCTCTTTGACTCAAGAGTTGTGGACGCCCAATTTAGCTTGGTGCTCTTTGTGGGAAGATACTAGCTCTGGCCTCAAAGCGGCAAAATTAGCCGCTCGCATGCTTGTTTCTGTTAAACCTGACCAAGCGGCCACGCCAAGCTTGTTTCTCTATATCAGGAAGAAAAATGGAGGCAGATCTGATATCATTCAGTATGAGGAAAATGAGCCTGTGTGTCACCATGATTGGTGGCACTGGGCTACAATGACGAGCAGCATTGTTGGTATCCAGTGACGAGAGGCATGAGCTTTTGGAAAGGATATAAACATGGTTGTCATTCTTTACCATGTTTGTGCTGTGGACTTTAGCAGGAAACATGCTGAAGTTGAGACCTAACGGCTGTAGATGTGTAACCCAGAAATAGATGGACTGAGAGTTAGGAGCTGCCTCCAACACAGAGTGTTGTTTTAGTGCTTGTTACTGTGGGGAATCTTTTTCAACATCATATTTTAGATGCAAGTGTTAAGAGGGGAAAATCATCCACTTGTATCCTTGTATGAACATATCTTCATGCAGTACCTGCCTGGAATATGAGTAGCAATATGACAATTTTGTTACAGCCCATTGAGAATTATCCAGTACACAGGGGAAATTCTTCTATCCCTTACGAATTCCCTTTTTTTTGCATGTTCAGTGATAATGGAGTAACTTTAAGACTCTTGATGTTTAAAATGACTCTATATGGCACACACTACTTTACCTAGCTACCCCATTATACCAATGAAGGGTGATCAAGACTTTCTTATTTCTATTGAGACGTCTTTGCCTGCAGCAGTGAAACATGGCAGCGCATACAAGCCTCGTAGGAAGATAGCTTTACACACATCTTATTTCATCCCCACTTGAGCCCAGGGGGCTGCTCTGCTGGCAGCCGTTCTAGACGAGGGCCAAGACAGGATACAGTAAACGGAGTAAAAATAACCCCACCCCTGTGTGGTATGGCTTTTAGCCAGCCTACTACCAAGTGAAATCTTCTCACGAGGAGAGAGAGCCTGGGAGCCAACCTCAGGAAGGGATCGGCTTTGCTGTATTTTTTGCTAAGACCCCACCCGTGCTTAGCTGCACAAAGAGTGATAATGGAGCAGTGATATGAGGGGATTAGGTGTAGGGCTCGCTTGAGTGAAGAAATACATTCTGCCTCTCAAAAACTGAGCTAAATTTGAAGTTTCGCTGCAATTGATAAACAATTGAAATAAAATAGGGAATAAGACGGTATTTTACTGCATTATTTTCCATGTTTACCTCCATCTTCATTTCGTAGCCCCTCTGCTTGCCTCTGCCGCCCCCTCAAATCCACATGAGGATGCTCCTTTTCATGTAGCAGGGAGGAGTTTTCTGAAAGCTCTGTGTGTGGGTGTACAATAAGGTCCTTGCCTCAGCAGCCTCTCCAGTGACACCCCCGACCAACCGTAGCGCTCAGCCATGCAACACCCACTGGGCCCCTGCTGCAGACATTGCATGCCGGTATTTTTCTTGAAGATGCAGACATCACAGCCAGAAACCGAACCCACTTTTCTGCTGTTGCTGCAAGAAGTTTTCCTTTTTTTTGGGGGTCTTTTTGCTACTCAAATGACTTGCAGCAGGTGGTATTTGCCTTGGTGTGTGAACTTGATGACTCCATGATTGGACGGGGACCAGCCTGCTGATATATGGGCTACATGGATTCTTGGAAATGATGGACATGCTAAGTTTAGGGGGAAGGAAAGAGGAGAAGCAGTACAGTATCAACATTCATATTACCACATGAGCATGACACCATAAGTAAACCTTAGTTAACACCAACTTTAAATGCAAAGCATTCACACTTGCTGAATTACGACAAAGATAAATTAAAGGAGTGTCACAGGGCTAACCCCAAAAATACCGGTAAATGTTTAGAATTAGTTTTTTGCTCCCTGCAGAGTGTGAACAAGGATCTCAATTGCTCATATTACAGGTGGGGGACATCAACGAAATCTGAAGTGATGCTTTTTGTATATTTCATTGCTGTTGCTCTTTATATTATTACATAGCGGATCTTCTGGGAATTAATCAAGGAAAACCCATAACAGAATCAATGCAAGATACCTTAAAAGATTCAATGTGCTTTATCAGATCAATACACAAGATTTTCTGAATCCAGTTTTTAAAAAATCTCAAAATCTTACTAACGTTGCTTTTTGCAGCAATCCACGCTGATAGATTCATTTTACATAATGAATTATTCTACATAGTCACGGTAGGAATGTACTACAGTCAAGGGAAAAGAAAGTACACACTTTCAAGTCTAAAGTTGTAATTATCCTGACATAATAAAACTATCTGGTCCTTGCTAGGTCTTGCATTTAGATAAAAGTAGCCTCAGATGACATAAAAACACCCTGTCATTTAAGTACATTCTCACTGTTTCGGTATAAACTTAGGAAGAAAATGGCAGCTAATCAAATGCACTTGATTAACATATCATCATCATCATCATCAGCGAGAGCACCTTGCTTCCTTCTAAACAATGTCAGAGACCATTAACGTCTTTTAGAATCAATGACATATTGTAATATTTCAGGGTGATCATCTGAGGTTGTATTATTTTAAGACATGTTAAGGACACGATGATGGAAATAATGACGATGATTATGACCTTGTATGCAAAGCATTAGAATTGAAAGAGGGTGCACTTTTTAGTTTTTTATATGACTGTTATGTTTGGCTGTAAAATCAATGTGCATTGTGTAATTAACCAATAAAGCTAATACAATGAAACCATGAGCCAGGATTATTGACAGGATGTGGTGATCATACTAAGATGCTCTTTGTTAGCAAAAGCTATAAAATGGAAACATGTGTCTATTTGTTTGTTTTAAAGGCAACCTTTCATGGGTGATTTGATATGCCCTTGACATATACTACACCTCAGCTTAAATTCTCTGAGTAGTGTTTAACTTACTTGTTTGGTCCTCCAAAGGGTTAATAAGCTCTCATTCTTTTTTTTTTAGAAAAAAAAGAAAATGATTGCAGACCTTTACTTCATGTGGCAGCTTGGATTTCGTCAGGCTGTTAAAACAACCGATGAAGTGAGCCACTGTTCACGTGTCTTTAAAAGTGTTTAATGGTCCCAGTGTTATTATCATGACTGAATGATCGGGCCAGTGTTCTGAAGGAGCGGAGTCTTGCGCTGCTCCGTCTTTGTTACCCCTTTCTCCCTGTGGTCTAGATACTGTACATGGCCTAGTTAACTTTAAAAATAATCCACTAAGCAGGCCAGTGCTTCCTGCTTCACATTGCCTTTGTTCATCTGAGTAATTTGAAACTGAGCCAAGACAAAAAAAACCTCCATCTGATCTTTTTTTTTCTTTTTCTTTTTTTGCCATGGGAGCAATTTTAAAAAATACATGTGCAAACGAATGGCCCTAAAGAAACAAGACAAATAAACACAAGCCTTGAAATTTAGTTTTGTGTTTCTTTAGTCACAGAAGTGTGTTGAATTGATGTTTCTTCTGCAGGTATGCTGCAGAACGGGAAGAAATTTGATTCCTCTCGAGACCGGAACAAGCCCTTCAAGTTCAAGATCGGACGGATGGAGGTCATAAAGGGCTGGGAAGAAGGAGTCGCACAGGTACGAGGGGTGTGAGCTTTAATTATGTTTGTCTTTCAGGAAGTGGATTGAATTTGTATTAGTTCACTGTAACCACAGTCTGAAGATAACTGCTTTCAGGTAGCGAGCACCTGCTGCTACTGCTTCTCTTGTTTTCAACATTTATACTGTGACTCTGACAGAGATCAGACCTTTAAAAAAAAAAAGAGAAATGGTAACACATATTTTGTGCCCGTAATTAGTTAGTATCTTGATTATTGTTATGTTTCTGAGTCATAACCCAGTTTATTAATCTGCATGATGAGATTACAGTAGGATGGTGCTGAGCTGCAGCCTGTGGTTTGCAGGCCAGCGGCTGCACTGCATCATTTTTGGCTTCAGCTCATTAAAAACAGAGAACGCTGATGTTGTCATGTGACAGTAATAACTGCTTGCCATCTGACGGCGCATTCAGGCTTTTATTATGACATGATAATGAAGTAAGAGAAGTGGCCTTCGATAGTTGTGAATACCTAGCTAGCTACTCTGTGCACATGTCAGACTTAAAGGGAAGCACAGACTTTAAAACTCCATTGGTTGAGATGTGACTCAGTAACAACATTTTAAGATGATAAACGTCCTGTTTGGTTCTGAAAAATAAAAACGTACATGTTTGATGTGTTTATATTATTGTCTGCTGGGTTTTACAGGATTATTTCCAGAAATAACTATTGTGCTTTTTTTTTTGTCAACCAATTCTCTAATGTTGGTTTTGCAATGCACAACTATGAACGGGCTATAATCACTCATTGGGAGGAAAATCTGGCCGGAATTGCATTTTCATATAACACTGTCTGTCTTTTTTTTTTTTTTAAACTTCTTTCCTGTTCCTCAGATGAGCCTCGGCCAGCGGGCTAAAATCACCTGCACACCAGACATGGCTTATGGAGCAACAGGCCACCCCGGGGTCATCCCACCAAACGCCACTCTTATTTTCGACGTGGAGCTGCTCAAGCTGGAGTGACGCCTGTGGTAACTGCAGAGGTTAACGAGGCTGCATTTCTGCAGGGAGACCGTACCCGGCCGGTTGCTGCCTCCCACCTTCCACCTCCTCATTGTCTTTATTTTGATTTCTACCGTCTTCTTCAGTTCAGTATTTAATGTATCTTCTGCTGCTTTGTTGCCATCTTGTCATTATGGATTCTACCAGAAGATATCACATCATGTAAGACTTTTACACACACGTTGTTCTCTGTTTGTTAGACATGCTTTTTCTTTGTTTCATTTTAATGTTGTAACATTTTTTCAAAGAGGAAATCTTTCATCAGATGAAAATCAATACAACGTTTCAATCAAAACATAAACTGCCTTACAATTTGAACAACAGAGGAAGGGTACATATGTTCAAAATACAATATTTCTGCTCCGTACATGAACTGGGCATTAATCACCACTGTCTGTATTGCCACTTTGATAAAGGCTTGTCCTGCTGAATGCTCTGAATGATGTTGCTGTTTAGTGTATTTTATAACCGTGATGCACATTTACTGCAAAGTGTACCCTATCAACTTTTATCAATACCGTACAGCACTCTCAAAGAGCCATTACTACTATGACAGTTTACTGACCAACTCTTGAATAAAAATGGCATGTACTGTGTTGAAGTCTGCCTCTTGTGTTTAATGTATGTACGATCCAGTGAGACGAATAAGTGAGATTTGAGTGGAAATATATATATATATATAAACCTAGAGTAATTATATAATGTTATAAATTGGTAAAGGGATAAACACGTCCTATTACATGTTAACCAAAGCAGGAGTTGACGATCTCTCACATTCGCAACAATCTTGACTGTAATATTCACTTCCGATGTCTTCGGTCAAAGTTGACGGTACTTGCCAGTGATTGGCTGATTGTTAGTGTTATGAAACTTCATTGGACAGGAGAACACACGCCTGTCATCAACCTGAACAAGCACAACAAACCACAAGGTCAGAAATTTGTCATATCTATAAAAATGTGTGCCGTGTAACGTGAAGAACTACAAAAAGTTTCATGTAGTGAATTCTGTTTTGGTTTTTGCTGTTAATGAAGACGGTGCAGACCGTTTGACACGAAATGTTAGCTAACAAGTGTTTAGCATTTAGCCTTTAGCTTGACGTTTATTTTCCCCCTTTTTATTAGAAAAATGTAAGTAAGTCACTTGACCGGGAGGAGATTAATGTATCCTATAATAGTTTTAACTAACTGACAGTGTAATGCTTTTGTAATCATTCGTTTTAATTTGTTTTATATAGCTATAGCTTCTTTAGCTCGTCCAGTCACCACAATGTTACACAGTAGCTGACGCTGTCGCTTTTCATTGAACTCTTCTATTCTTCTATTTATATACTTAAACTCGTGCGGATTTTACGAAAATTCTATTCAACTGGAACTTTTTTGTTTTATTTAATTACAGCGTCTTTTCCTTGAGATTTCGTTTCAAATGTTTGACGTTCGTCTTCGATCTTTGGTCCAATTAACCCTGTGTACGCAAATATTAGACAGGACTATTGTGACAGTATTATTTCCCTCAACAGTTTGCAGTTTAAAATGGAAAACTAGATCGTTAGAGTGAGTGAAGTCTTCAAAGCAGGATGTCTTCAAGCAGTGGTGCAGGAAGAAATCTGTTGAACTTAAAAAGGCCAAGATATTTATACATAACAATGCCCCAGGGGCAATGTCATTCGTTTACCCAACGAATGACATTGCCCCTGAACTCATTGAACATAATGCAATATTGTGTCATGCCCACTCCAGATTCACAACCTCTAACACAGTCGTTCCCAAACTTTTTCTGCATTGCCCCCTTTTTATCGTCAACAACAATGTCAAGCCCCCAAATCCCACATTGCACCCTGATGACCCGAATGCAAGGGATATATATGCATCATCATATTTTCTTATCTTTTTTTTGCTCGTTGAAATCTCTTTTGTAGATTCATCATTGTTTGTCCATTGGCACTTTCACAAATTATTCCATGTTTTACTAGCTCTGCAAAACATGGAACATGCTGCAACCCCTCCTGTCATAACTCTGGGCTCCCCAGTTTGGGAACCACTGCTCTAACATGTGAAAATGACACATCTCTTTAACTGCTTCGTATCTTTACCCTCAGGTTGTTGATGTGTGTCTGACTGAGCCAACAGCGAGCATGCTGACTGCACAGAGGGCATGTGCAGCGATGGCTGCCTGCCGCCTGGCAAGAGCTTCTTTCTCCTCATCTCACACACACCGCTCTCTGATCCATACCTCAGCGTCATGTCAGGACCAGACCGAACTGCATCCTGAGTGGGCCAGCCTGGCCAAGAAGCAACTGAAAGGGAAGAACCCAGAAGATCTTATCTGGCGCACACCTGAGGGAATCAACATCAAGCCAGTGTACACAAATGCAGACTCAGAGGGACGTGCTGATGAATTACCTGGAGTGTTTCCCTACACTAGAGGGCCCTATCCCACCATGTATACTTACAGGCCTTGGACAATCAGGCAGTATGCTGGCTTTAGCACTGTGGAAGAGAGCAACAAGTTCTATAAAGATAACATTAAAGGTAGTTTTTTTTCTTCTTACATTTTTCATGGAAATATGTGGGCATTTAAGGGTTTTACCAAAACATATTCTAGTTATTGACTGATTATGGGCTTTAAATGTAGGCTCCAACTTAATTTTACTGGATAGTTTTTACATCAACATTTAGGAGCGTTTTGAATTTTGATAAATTTCTCTTTTAGATGGTTGTGTGGGCCCATTTTGCTTGTAATGGCATTGTGTTAGTTGTATTGATTGATGATGTGACAGAAAATGGTAGCATCTGACTAAATTGAATTGGAGCAATAGGCAACTCTGGTCCTTGAGCAACAGCCCTGCAGGCTTTAGATGCTTACCTGCTCCAACACACACGATTCAAGTTAAATGGATTCAACTGCTTATCGTATACTACTCCTTGAATCCTTCATTTGAATCAGGTGTGCTTAAACAGGGAACTAACTAAATCTTGGAGGTCTGTGGCTCTTGAGGCCCGGAAGTGCCGTCTTCTCGGATTCAGCCTTAAAGTGCTTCTAAGTGTACCTGTGTTAAAATATAAGAGTTTTGTAATTATTAAATTTTGTGACTACAACAAATCAATTAAAAACCTTTCTTTTAATAGATAATAATAATAATTGTATATGACCTGCAACCTGTATAGTTCAATTGAAAAACAAATCTGTTAGGGGGGGGGGATATAATAAGATGGTTGCATAAGTGGCACACCCTGAAACTAATTCTTGACTTTAACCACATTTTGATATAATCACAGCATTCAGTCTTCTTTGGTAAACACTTGCCTGCCTTCATTTGAAGTCACTGATTAACCCCAACTAAAGTTAAACTTCCAGATATGTTTTTTTTTTTTTTTTTTTTTACATTTACTCAGTTGCCTTTTCCAACAAAAGCATCAAATGGTTGAAAATCCTTCAGGAGAATGATTTGCATTCAAAAAGTGGTGAAAGCATGGGCAACAGTGACTACCAAAGAAGACTGAATGCTGTGATTAAATCAAAAGGTGCTTTAAAAACAAAACAAAAATGCAACCAGCTTATCTTATGTTTTATATTTTTTCCTCTTAACAGATTTGTGTTTTTTCTTTTTTAATTGAATTGAGCAGGTTATAGGTCACATTAAAGGTAGGAAAACGTTTGAATTGTTATATTGTGGTTTAATTTTTTCAACATGAAAAAAAGCTGACATTTTAACAGGGGTTTTAATATTTTATATCCACTGTATACAACAAAGCTTTGTTCTTTGTTCAGTTGTCCCCATCCGTTAATCATTGTGACACCACACTTGTGATTGCCATACTGTGGCTTCCTAAACTGAGACTGTCGCATGAGGTTATCAGTGAAGCTCTCCATGAGCTCCAACGCATGGCTGCCCTTCACAAACTTAATCAACTTTTCCTGTCTCTTTACCCGATTCCTCTTTGCTTCTCTAATTTCAGCCGGCCAGCAGGGTCTTTCTGTGGCCTTTGACCTCCCGACACACCGCGGCTATGACTCGGACAATATTAGAGTTCACGGGGATGTCGGCATGGCCGGAGTGGCCATAGACACGGTGGAGGACGTGAAGATGCTGTTTGACGGGATCCCCCTGGAGAAGATGTCCGTGTCAATGACCATGAATGGAGCAGTTATTCCTGTGCTGGCGATGTTTATCGTGACTGGAGAGGAGCAGGGTGTGCCCAAAGAGAAACTAACCGGCACAATTCAGAATGATATTCTAAAGGAGTTTATGGTACGCAACACCTATATTTTCCCCCCGGAGCCTTCCATGCACGCCATTGCAGACATCTTTGCATATACATCCAAGGTATGTACCTCAATGGGAAAGAAATCTGCAATTGTAACCATGTAACATACTCTGTATCATACAATATTATGGCCGATAGAATGAAATTGATGTAGTCCCTCCTTGACCCTGTTCACAGCACATGCCTAAGTTCAACTCCATATCCATCAGTGGTTACCATCTTCAAGAGGCCGGTGCTGATGCCATCTTGGAGGTAGCCTACACTATCGCTAACGGCCTGGAGTACTGCCGCACTGGTCTGAAAGCAGGTTTAACCATCGATGAATTTGCCCCGAGGTACAAAACATCAAAAACCAATGATACTAGTTTCGATGTGGCTGTTGGTTTGTTTATGATATCTTATGATGTTTAACCGCATTACATCAGTGTGTATATTTAGTTTAATGAACAAGTCCCAGTGGGGAATGATTTGTGTAAAACACATGTACGAGGTTAATGAGCAGCTTTACTGCTGAGAACAAAACTCCTACATACGATACACTGCGGTCTTTATCATTCATTTATAAGTACTATGATAAAGATTGACCGATATTTAAATAGCAGGCAAATTTCCTCCTCTTTAAATGTCCAAGATTTTACCAGATTGAGATGAAAAGGCTTCTTCACTAATCAAAGACTTCCTATTCTTAAACTATATAAAGATTTACCATTAAACTAAACCTCATATGTGTCATTTGAACTAAACAATAATTGCAATCACGTGAATAGGAAGTGGCCTACTAATGTAAAGAAATTATGGACTTTTTCAAAATGGCAAACTGATCTTCTTTTAATCTGCGGTCACAGATAAAATGGAGAATTTAAATGCAACTCCTCATTTAGAGGTTGCTGGAGTTTTTTTGCTTCCTGGTAAAAGGAGTTTTTTTTCTTTCCACCGTCACCTGCTACCCCACGTATGCTCAGGTGTTGGAATTGAATCAAAGAGAAGCTTACATGCAATCCTCTGATTTCCTTAGCTTGGCAATTATTTTTGATGAATTAGCTTACATTGACTTAGTATTGTAAATTGGACTAATTATAATGGATTTGTTTTAACTGAATTATAATTAAAAACAAAAAAAAACTTTATTTAAACAGGTAGTACCAATGAAAGACACAGTCTCATTTACTATGTAAATTTGACTACAAATTTACTTGGAAGGGGCTTTCTGTTTATATTAATCCCATTAGAACATTGGGCACTGTGCCACAGAGGATCATATATGTTTGCCATTTTTGTTTTACTCACACATTTGTGTCAAAGGAGCTGATCCAAGTTGAGATATTCAGTGTTTTCTGCACCATTCAAGGATGTTGTGTGTAAAACCAACATAAGTTTTTTTTTCTCTTTTCATAATGACTTCAGAGAACTTTTACAAAAGCCTGCATTCAATCTCTATAGAGTCACCAGAGATATTCATCTGTATCTGTTATCTTTCATCACAAATGATTGCTCTATTTTGCCTTTTCTTTATTTTTCCTTTTGTGCCCTTAATGTCGACATTCGTTCTTTTTTTTTGTACTCCTTGATGACACCGTTGCTGTTGAATGTGGTATTTTTGGAGTGTTATGTTGCATGCAAACACATTAGAAGATAATATCCTGTCTTTGCATCAGTTCTCTTTTCCCTTTGCATTATTTAAATGTTTAATTTGTGATATGATTAAAAGCCTTTCCATGTTGAAACAGAGAAAGCATAGAAATGATTTATTTATTTTGGCTGGAAAGCTGCAGTGTAATTGCAGCATTTGTTATGTATAAGTGCAGCTGTTTGATACCTATATTCCTTTACAACTGAGCTGATATGGCAGGTGTGGGACTTGCTGTGTTACTTAGCATGCAATACGTGTACTAATGCCATCATAACTGAATTTATCTGTTCAATATAATCTGAAAAAATGGTTTCATTTCCATTCATTCCATAAAAAGGCAGTGAAGCAAGTCAGGACTTAAGATAAGAATTGTTGAATCGCATGTGCTGTGAGGTACTTCTTAGTGTCTCTTATAATTTAATTCATAATAAGAAATATAGCTTGATTAGTGCCTTGCACAACAGATTTTTGAAGACCAAACAGTATATCTGTATTTATAATATATTTTCTCTTCTAAATTTGATCCTTTTCAATCATTTTTCTATGTGTGTCCTGTCAGGTTGTCATTCTTCTGGGGTATAGGGATGAATTTCTACATGGAAATAGCCAAACTGAGGGCAGCCAGGAGGTTATGGGCCACTCTCCTTAAAGAAAACTTCCAGCCCAAGAACACAAAGTCTCTCCTCCTGCGCACACACTGCCAGACCTCCGGCTGGTCTCTCACTGAGCAAGTAAATACCGATTCAGATCTGATCGGATCATTATATCGTACGGAGACTGCTTTGAGAAATGACCCCCCCCCCCCCCGGGATTGTTTTTAGGATCCATACAACAACGTGGTCCGCACTGTGATCGAAGGCATGGCTGCCGTGTTCGGGGGCACCCAGTCTCTCCACACCAACTCCTTTGATGAAGCCCTCGGTTTGCCGACTGTGAAGAGTGCTCGCATCGCCAGGAACACCCAGATCATCATCCAGGAGGAGTCGGGCATCCCCAAAGTCGCAGATCCCTGGGGGGGCTCCCACATGATGGAAGCTCTCACTGATGATGTCTACAATACTGCTCTGAAGGTTCGAAATAGGAACTATTAAGAGCGGGTTATTTAAGTCATGCAAGTTTTGACCTGAATAGATAATACAGCTTAACAATTTATCTCTTTGAGATCCTTTTTCAAATTATTTTGTGTGTTTAGTTTAATTAATTTCATTCATATTTATTTATTCTTCATATTATTTAATTTATGTAATTAGTTATGAATATTCATTTTGTTTTTATTGCAGTTAAATACTGTCTCGTTTGTCTTGGGTTGACGATATCATTTGATCACAGTAAGCTGTGATCACAGCCGGTGTTCTTCTCTTCGTAGTTCATTAAAGACATCGAAGAGATGGGAGGCATGGCCAAAGCTGTGGCAGAGGGCATTCCCAAGCTTCGTATCGAGGAATGTGCTGCTCGGAGACAGGCCCGCATCGACTCAGGTGCTGCAGGAAAATACTTTCTTAATGCCTTTAAATATATATATTTTTATCCTTTCATCCTCTTACCCCGCAGTTAGAAAAAATCTCCCGGTGAACGACAGACTCTCAGATCAGTGAGAAGGCAAAACACTTTTTTTAACTTGCAAGGAGTTCAAATCAGCCAGGAGACATAAGTTGAATTGAGGTTTCAGTCAGAACAACACCTCTTTATACACACCCCTTCCCCCAAATTACTTCAAAGTATACAATCTCCCTTTGTGACTCTGTTATCCCATATCCAGACGTAGGACCTCCAGTGGGGGTTTTACGATTGCAAGATTAACATGAGGGCCGTAATGTCCTTTACAGCTGCCCTTAGGAGAATAAACTTACATAAACAGTTCTGGTCCAAAGTCATTCAAGGGTCATAATATCATAAATACAAGATTTTTCCATCACCCACCAAAAGTACTTTAGGATGCTATTTATCACAACACCGGGCAGACATCTGAGTCTAGGTCGCACTGCAGCATGAAAGCCAGCATGGAAACTCCACGACATACTGCAGCATGCAAAGGTTTCGTTTAGAGATTCTCTAGCTGTGAATAGTTAACTTTGCAAGAGGTGATTTGTAAAAGGCATTAAGTTATCAATGGTCCCACTCCTTCAATATTTTAAGCGAGATTACTTTTTTATTTTCATCTTTTATGGTTTCAGAATAGCATCAAATGAAAGAGCCTGAAGCAAGACAAGGAGCAGATATGTAGTCAGCCTGCGATCTTGTTATTAAGTAATATCTCCCTTTTAGCCCGCAGCCAGTTCAGTTCATCTATGTACCCAGTTCACATGACAGAAATGTGTAAGGCTTATTTAGATGTTCATTTAAAAACATCTGACACTTCATTTTGTCGCGAGGATACGTAAAAAGATTTTCTTTGCATGACTTTTCCATCAAATTTATGTTTGTATGATAGAACAAAATATCATCAGTCCTGCTTTCAGGTCTTTTGGAGTCAAATAGATGCTTTGATGACTATTTTATCTCAGATTTGTCTTCCAAACCTCAATGTTCCTGATAGCTACCATAAACCTTTTACTTTAGCTTGGAGGAACACATGCTACTGACTTTTTTCTGTCAGCAGCTGCAGAACTCCCTGCTGGAAATTTCCACGACATTATTGATGCGTGTTTTGGTAATGAAGAGACATTTAACAGAAATTGTGGAGTGGGTATTTAGCTACAGAAGTAGCTAAAGTTAAGTAAATTAAACTTTCAAAAAAAGGTAAGTAATGATATAATGTTAAAGCTTGCTTTGAGGGAAACCCTTAATTTGAGCTGAATGGTTTATAAATCAGTGACACCACCAATGAACTGCAAAAAATGTTGTATCGTTCATGCACATCTAATTTCTTCCATCTCTTCATATTTGATTTTGAGCCTTTGAATTAATGAATGAGCTCTTTCTTGATGTCATGAGGGGGGAAATGGAAGCATAGTAAGAAATGTCACTGATGCTCCTAGGCATGCAGTCTTGAACAATCATGAAAACCACACACACAAAAAAAGCTAAAAACACAACAAGTATGGCCTTAAAATATTTTCAGCTTTTGATCTCATGGCAATCAATCAATCTTTACACAGGCCTTTTCATACAATTCTGTACCTCAAAATGCTTTAAAGAAATAACAGAAAAAAAAGAAAGAAAAGTCTGTCAGTAGCTCATGGCTTTCTCACTCACTCACTCACTCACTCACTCACTCACTCACTCACTCACTCACTCACTCACTCACTCACTCACTCACTCA
>JAOXYM010000024.1:7122410-7133750 GCA_028567055.1 Leptatherina wallacei | reverse complement strand
CACACACACACACACACACACACACACACACACACACACACACACACACACACACACACACACACACACACGCACATTTACACAAACATACCCACAGATTGAAATCCTCCGGTTTGGGCCCACAGTATAAAACTGAACCGAGGAATTGGCCATCATTGAGGAAAAACTAGAGATGTGGAAAATGATAATTACATTAAAGCAGGCTAAAAATGAAATAAAACATAAGAATTAAACAAATCAATTAAATAGAGATAAAATATATATATAAGATAAGAAAATGATACAAAACTTAAAATACAACCAAAGATAGAAAATGGTGTCAATTAAAATCCTCTAAAAGCAAAATTAAGATGTAGATGAATATCAGTTCAAATAAAAGTCAGGTTCAAAGGTTGTTTTTTTTGTTTGCTTTTAAAAACATTACTATTTCCAGGTCTTCCACTAGAAGGAAATGCTTTCTCCCTTTTGATTTTAGTTCTAGCTTAGGGAACCTTAGGACAACCTGATAACCTGGGGGTTCTAACAGGCCCATAATGTATAAGCAGTTTGGATGAATGAATAGTCAGGACCAAGACCATTAAGATCCTTAAAAACCAGTAAAAGAATCTTAAAATCTTACGAAAGATTAAAAACACATTTAAGTAGTAATTGATCCAAAGATATTACTTGCCAATAATGTTACATCTTACTTTTGACCAGTATTTGTATCAATGCTTTTTTTTTATTATTATTTGCTATCAACAATATATTATGGCTCCCTAATTCCTTTCAGACACAGCTAAACTCCCAAACTACATACAATAATTAGAATTACAAAGTCGGTAAAATGGTTTGAAAAACAAATTGTACATGATCATATCACAGGCTGAAACTATAATATTCTGTATTCCTTCCATTTTTGTTTTGTTTTATTGTCAGATTTGACATTTATGGTTATTATGAGGGAGATAAATTCAAGCTTCTTTCTTTATCTCTGGCATATATGCTTGTTTTGTTTTCATAAAAACAGAAGTGACTGCTACTGAGCTGAGTAAAACCTTTACATGCTGTGTAACCCCCCCGATATCATCTCTCATTGAAATTCATTGCTTTTCTGTATTACAAATCTCCTGACAGATTTTTCTCTACTGGTGGGCTTTAAATTCCCGTCACCCATGTAAGGGTTAAATTTTGCAGCGAGGAAACACTGAGCAGGGGTTTCCAGCCCCGGTCCCCAAAGGCCACAACCCCACAAGTCCCCAATGCCCCCCCTGTCCGGACACACCTGACCAAGGTCCGCCAGGGCAGGGAAACACCAGAAACCCACGGCACAGAGGCCCCCCCCAGGGACCGACCCCAGACACCCCAGCTCGGGGGACTGGATAAAAGAAGATAAAACAAGACAATACACATTAATAAGAAGAGATAAGATAAGAAAGCAAGGTAGGAAAAGACTATCAGTTTAAGAAATATATATTACTATGATAGATAAAATAGAACAAGTGCAATAAAGATTAAAACTAAATAGATGAATACAATGATAATAGTAATAATAATAAATAAATAAATGAATAGATAAATAGATAAAATAGCATCTAATAAAACCTAATTAAAAGTTAATTAAAAGCCAGACTAAAAAGATATGTCTTAAGATTTCTTTTAAAAACAACCACACTCTCAGCTGCTCTCAGGTCTTCAGGCAGGCTGTTCCACAAACGAGGCCCATAATAATAAAAAGCTGCCTCACCGTGTGCTTTAGTTTTGGTCTTAGGCATTGATAAAAAGCCTCTATCTGAAGATCTGAGTGCTCTGGAAGGCTTATAAGTTAAAAGCAAGTCAGATGAAGAAGTGGGACTAAGACCATTAAAAGCTTTAAAAACCAATAAAATGATCTTAAAATCAATCCTGAAGCACACAGGTAGCCAGTGCAGAGCCTTTAAAACAGGTGTTGTGAGCTCTCCCTCTGGTCTTCGTTAGCAGGTTTGCTGCTGAGTTCTGTAGCAGCTGTAAGGGTGCGATATTCTTTTCCAGAAGACCAGAGAGAAGAGCACTGCAGTAGTCGATTCTGCAGGTAATGAAAGCATGAATAAAAATTTCTGTGTTCATTTTTGAAAGAAATGGCTGCACTTTGGCAGTGTTTTTCAGATGATAAAAGCCAATCTTTGTCGTGTGATGAATCTGGTTTACAAAGTTTAAATTTGCATCAAATAAAACACCAAGATTTTTCTCGTTTTCAGGCGGATTAAAGGCCAAAGTTTTCCTCTCTGTGCCTCAGGACCGATAACTAGTACTTCAGTTTTGTCCTGGTTGAGCTGTAAAAAAATGTTCTGACATCCATGACTTAATGTCTAAAATACAATTAAAAAGGACATCAACTGGTCCTGTGTCATCTGGAGACAAGGCAATATAGAGCTGCATATCATCTGCATAGCTATGGAAATTTATACCGTGTCCCCCGATGACACCACCCAGTGGCAGCATATAAAGATTAAAAAGAACAGGACCTAAAATCGAACTTTGAGGGACACCACGGGTGAGGTCGTAGCTCTCAGATGAGCAATCATTTACATTTACAAAAAACTGTCTATTGCTATGATAAGACTGAACCCAACCTAAAACAGTACCAGATATGCCAATCATGCTCTGAAGATGGTTTAAAAGTATTTTATGGTCAACGGTATCAAATGCTGCAGTCAGGTCTAATAAAACCAGCACTGAGACCAGTAATGGTTTTTTTGTTTTTTTTTTAAACAAGTATTTCATCATCACTTCTGCAAACAATGAATGTCTCACAAGCTTTTTATACACGTTTGCTGAAATGTTCATTTGAAAAGTAAAGCAGTTGGAGATCCCGTTGCTTAGGTTACCCAACACAAGTGGTAGCAGAGGTTGCCTAGTGGTTACAGAGGTGGGCTTGGGTTCAGGTCTCCAGGCTGGTAACTTAGGCCCTTTACCCCTAACTCCTCCCCGGGCGCTGGTATCTGGCCTGGCACCCCACTGTGTCCTAGAATAACTATGATGGGTTAAATGCAGAGAATTATATAAATAAGTAAATAATTAAAACAAATGCAGAAGCTCACAATGAAAGTGTTTTTGTTTGGTGCTATGTCTCCTTTTTCTTGTCATAGTATTTCTTTGTGTTCAGTCAGATACAGCTAACGAGCAGAAGGTCTGGAGAGCGGCTGATCCGATCTAACACCAGCCACATAACGCAGCCTGGGCTTCACGTGTCTGAATGCTGTTTCTGCTTCACATTCTCAGGATCTGAAGTCATTGTTGGGGTGAACAAGTACCGCTTGACGACAGAGGAAACCGTGGACGTGCTGGCCATAGATAACACCATCGTACGTCAGAAACAGATCGACAAACTGAAGAAGGTCAGTGTCACCGAGGCGTTGGAAAGAGTTCAATACACAAAGCAAGCATATACCATCTAGTGGTTTCTAGGGATTGTTATATTGAGCTTGAGAAGTATCGAGGTTTCAAAGAGACCGGGAAGGAACAATAATAAGGAGGTATATTATAATGTCCGTTAGACAGAAATGAACTTGACGTAAGGATGGCTTCTAGCCAAATTTCAGAATATTTTAGAACACAATTGGCATATCCCCACCTGTCTCGATAGGAATTAAATTCTAATCCAAATGAGTGTGATTGAATTAGAATCTTTTAATTAGTATGTTTACAAGAAGTGTTTTTATTTTAGACCAAGCTTTCAATCCAACTGCTGTAAAACAAAGCAAGGCTGAAAATATCTTTGTTATCCTGGATCTCAGGGTTATTTTCCATCAGTCTCACACGATTCTGCCAGCTTTTTCGTCCCATCTTAACTCATTTACAACATATTTACAACTCCTCACCTGCACAAAGATCATCCATACAGAAAAAAATCTGTTTCCTTTAAGTTCAGAAAAACTGAATCTTTAAACGTTAAAGTTCGTTCACTAACAACTTCACAGTGATGGAAATCACAAAAAGCAACACACTAACTTTATCAGAACTATTAGCCTAAACCGGAGAAATGAAAGTGATTAGTAAATATCAATACCAACATTTCCACAACTATTATGTGTATGCAATGCAAATAAGAATGAACCGCTCATCTGTAAAGTTTCTTTTTCTCTTCATATGTAAAATACTTTGGCAATGATAATCTATGATGTGACACTGCAGGTAGGAACACGATCATTCAGACTGAGGAGAGAATGTTATCAGCTTGCTCTCAGGCGCACTGCCTTCATTAGAAGGTCAGAGCGGCAATGAAATGTCATTCATTTTAAGGAAAAGCTTTTGACGAGGGAGAGAAATTACACTCTGCATGGCCAGAACTGAACAGCCTGTCCTCTAAGTTGCATTCTTGAAATACAAGGGATTTAGAAATCCTGTTTGAAAATCAGGTCAGAAGCAGAATATGCTGCTTTACGGTTTAATCTGGGTGCCAGGGTTCCGGTGGGCTGTCGCTTCAGGTAATGCTGAACTTTTGTCCCATTACTTACAAAAGTTTTAAGTATTTTCAGTTGCTACTGCCACATAATGTTGCCAGTTGGCACCATGTTTCATGTCTGTATTCAGCACTGAGAGAAAAACACACATTGGTTTTCACTAATATGAAGGAAGATAAAGCGGAAGCAACTGTGCTACTTTCTCAATGTTTGAATTGGCTGCTTATTTTAATTTTTTATAATTTTATACCTAATATCTGAGGTCTGGACTCAGATAGAGGAATCAACTTGAAATCAGCTAAATTATTTCTGACATTTTTTTTCTTGCCAACTTTTAAATTGTATGAAGAACCAGCTTACTTAGTTGAGAAAAATATCCTGCAGAGGGACGGAGTATTCAGAGTAAGTATGCGATCTTTATAAAATGCTTTTATTTTTTTTTCTTTGCTTGATTGTAACCACTGTCGTTTAGTATTTTACAGCAAGTAACATGAACACAAGCCCTCGTTCTCCATAAACAAACAGTTCATCTCATAAATAATTTAATTTTGTTATGGTGCTGTTTCATTACATGGTGGTGTTTACCACACGGTACAGCTCTGTATGCTTTATTTTCAATTACATACAGCAGCATCTCGCTGTGAGAGGGATCAGTGCAACATCGATGAGGCTGCAGTGACGCAGACAAGACTCAACTATGTTGTCTGTGTTTATTACACTACTTTGATTCAGCCAATGCTTTTTTCCAAAGTGACTTACAATGCGGAGTATAGAGTTTAAATATCTGTTGTTTCTGGTCATAACTGAGCTGCTGAGCTTAGCTCCGTCAGAGGAGGAAAAATTGAAGCTGTAAATCAAACTCACATTTAGTAAAGAGTCTCCTGTTTTCATTCATCTTGCTCATGAATCTACAATTTATGCACACACGTGCATAATTTATGTTGCAGTTTTCTTACATCCTCCTTCCAGACCATGCTCGTGGATACAGTGGATAGGAAATATACTTTTTTTTTTAAACAGGAAGATTAAACGTCCAGCAGAACCGGATTCAGGAAGGGCAGCCATCTGCCTCGACTGATGGGGAGAGGAGAGGAGAGGAGAGGAACAAACAGCATAACTCAAAGCTAGGAATATCTGCTGCTGAGAAACAAAAGTTAATGACAGGAACAATGTTATATTTCAACATGAAAAGTAAAGTGTCAAGAGTACAGACAGGTGCTCTGTGAATCAGCAGCTCGACTAAAGGGATGGCTAGTGGTCATCCAAGCCTACTATAAACTTTCATTTCATTCATTCTTTTTATTTTTATTTTTATTCCGAGCACGTGTGACACACATAACCAACCCACTTATGACAGCATCTGACAATGCAATTCACTCAATAAGTGCAGTTAGAATATTCAAAAAAGAACAAAAACAAAATAAAAAACCCACAGAAAACAAGCCCAAAAAGAAAAGATTTAAAGGTAAAACTAAAGGTAGAGAAAGTGTGAACTGTGAACTTGTTCCACCAGAAACAACGGATCATTGCTCAATGTTGTTTTTGGAAATGATCATAACTCTACATAACACATTCTTACTTGGCTGCACAGAAAGGCCAGCCGGCTTCAGCCTCGTCAGACAGAAATGAAACAAAGAACAAAGCTTTTCTCATACACCACACACAGTATTTGCTGTAAAATGGGTCTTTAAGCAGTGTAAAGATAAAACAATGAACTGACCGAAATACTTTAAAATACACTGTATATACTGTTTGAATGAAAGTAGGAAGCATAACAACTCTAAATGTTTCGTTTACGTTTCAGGTGAAGGAGAGCCGTGACCCCGAGGCAGCGAAGAAGTGCCTGGAAGCCATTGAGGAGTGTGCTCAAACCAGGGAGGGCAACCTGTTGGGCCTGGCTGTGGAGGCAGCACGCGCCAGGTCAAAAATCCTCACAGTCTTATCAATCCCTCTTACATCTGTGAAAATTCGGTTTCTCTTAATCAATCTTTATTTATGGAGCATCTTTCCAACAAGAGTGCGACTCAGAGCCCTTTACAAGTTAAAATCATTCCCATCCGACCGACCTCTGATCCCTAAGAGTGTTGCATGACTACTTTTTCTATGAAATACTTCCTCCAAAGTTGTTTTGAATCTGGCTAAATGCTCTCCAAGAAGCTGAGCTTGTGATAATTCATACACATAAGGGTGCTGCAATCAAATGTTTTTAAACAAAAAAGATGTCTCTCTCTTCTCTTCTGTTCAGATGCACTGTCGGTGAAATTACCGACGCCATGAAGAAAGTGTTTGGTGAACACAAGGCCAGCACCAGGATGGTGAGCGGTGCTTACCGAAGCGAGTTCGGAGAGCACGAAGAGATCACCCTGGCTCACAATAGGTAGTAAAATATCTTTTTAATGTACAGCTTGATATCTTAACTAGCTGAGTCTCATGTTACCTTTTTCATCACCTTCCCAAAAAAAATTAGAGTTACAGATTTTAAGAGCCACGAAGGCAGGAATCCTCGACTGCTGGTGGCAAAGATGGGCCAGGATGGCCACGACAGAGGCGCCAAAGTCATCGCTACGGGATTTGCTGACTTGGGCTTTGATGTTGACATTGGACCGCTGTTTCAGGTGAGTTACTCAAGCTGTTGTCACATATGATCATAAGAGAATATCAGCAAAAACATGCTGTGCTGTAAGTGTTTCCTGTGTTTGTTGACATGCAGTATATTTAACTTTGTTAAGCCAGCGGAAAACAACACACTGAACAGCAGCAGAGACGATCTGTTATCAACTTGCCATAAATGACACACTGTCATTATACGCTATGAAGCCTGCTGAGTGAACTTCACAAGAGCAAATTTTGCAGCCATTTGCTGCCCCTCTAGAATTTCAGGGCCAGCACTTGTGGAAAAAGGGCCTCAGTGTCTATAAAGGAGCCAATTTTATCACAATCCATAAGAAGCGGGTCTCATATAAGAGGCAAAAATGATCAAGACCCTGCCTCTAAAGCAAGATTCCTCTCTGAACTGCATATGAAACACAGATATGGTTGAATAATTGCAATTATATAAAGAATAGCCCTCCAAGACCGTATATTAGGGATTTCAATCTGACATCAACTCATGATTCAATTCGATTCTTGGGGTGACTATTCGATTCTGTATCGATTCTTGATTCAAACTGATCTTGATTCACACAAAAAAGAAAAAGAAAACTTGTAGTAACAAAAGATGCCAATTCCAGGAAGCAATTTTTTGATAAACAGGTGATATTTATTTTTGGCATACCTTGTAAACATTTCTTAGTCACTTAACAATAGTTGTGAAAGTAGACTTTTAAAGTCTAAAATATTGATCCTTGGAAATTTTGGATCGGTTCAGAATTTTTATCTTTAACTTAATCTTTAACTTTTTGTGTTATTTTACCAACAAACCAAACCAACTACATAAAATGACAAAACTTCTTGAGTAGAAGTGAGGGATTCTCTGATTTTTGTAAAACAGGAGACAAAATTCTTATGATTAAGTGACAGACACAGTTTGAGCTGAACTTGGAGTAGACATAGCCTTTTGGTGTAAAAACCTGATTTCCTTAAAAATGCTGAAATAAAATAAGCGCCGTTTCTATTCCCTACAAGTCTTTGTATTTAAGAGTGTCCAAACAAGTAAACACCCAACTGCTAAAAGATGTTTTTCGCTGGGTCGGGGCTTTAATTAAAGTAAGAAACATAGGGCGGTAGTTTGGGTAAGGATAGCCTGTAGATCGAGAGCAGATTGGAAAAACATCCTTTTGACTGATGATGCTTGTTCATATAAAAAAAAAAAAGGGAAAGTAGGCCATGCTCATTCAGATAAAAGCCTTTCCCATTTTAGTCTCAGATAACATTTTTAATATTCCTTCTTTAATATTTGAAAATAATGATCATTCATTACAGATATTGGGGATTCAGAAGCTGTTCTCAGTCTAGAAAAAAAAAAAAAACCAAGGAAAAATTTCTATTTAGTGTGGAAGGCCAGAAAACTAACAAACACATAATTAAGACATTTGGTTCCCACGGATCCATTTAGGTAGACTAGATTACATAGAAGAGTCTACTTCTGGAAAAACGGTAAGTTGCTGTATTTATTCTGCTTTGTTAAAGAGTCATAAAAACAAACCAACAGTAATAATCGATGATAATGAATTCCAGTTTAATTCAATGTGACCACCAGTGTGCTCTGTTTGTATAACACATGATGGTATTAGTCCTAGCTCATATTCCAGTGCTCACATAGAAGGGATGAAGCCCTGCAGCTCCACTTTGTTGGCATAAGCTCTGAGCCACTGATCACATGGCCTGGTGCTAAGCACATCCTCTGGCAGTGAGGAAATAAAGAATGCGACATAGAATAAAATAGCATGTGTTGTGCTCACAGCGCAGCTCCGTGGGACAACTGTACTTTGCTTTACGACAAGTGCTTCATGGCTGGTTATGTATTTAGTTCGATGTTTATGGTGTTGCGAATGACATATTTACAGTTGAAGATGTTTTTGTATGTATTTATTTTTTAGTTTGACTCGTACACTTCTTTTTTTTTCTTTTCTTCTAACATTTCGCGTGTTTGGTCAAACAGACTCCCATCGAAGTAGCCCAGCAAGCAGTAGACGCAGACGTTCACTGCGTAGGAGTCAGCACACTTGCCGCAGGGCACAAGACCCTGGTCCCAGAGCTCATCAAGGAATTACGGAACCTTAACAGGCCAGATATCCTGGTCATCTGCGGAGGTGTCATCCCACCACAGGTAACCTCTGACAGTCCGGTTTAGAGTTCTCAATGGTTTTAGTGGCACTAATTCAGCTTTCCTGTGGAGTATTTTCTTTCAACGAATGAATAAAAACCACTTGATTTTATCTTCTACTGTAGTGTTTTCCTACATCTTACAACAAGCACTGGTAATGCTGCTTTGTTCAGTACATTAAATTGGGTTGAATGTCATGTGTCATGACTCCAGTACGGTGGTTTAGTGGAAAATTGGCGTGAAGTGGGAAAACAAACTCAGCACTTTGACTCAACTCACTGTTGATGGGGATATAAATCATTTACCCTTACAGCTCCTCTTGGTAACTCTGCCTAGCTTCCAGCATGACTGCTGTCACATGGACAAAGACCCAGAATTATTACAGTTGTGCCTCCTAAAAGAAAAATTAAAACATTGAAACTTCCTTGCCATCTTTTTTCTGTATGTCTCCAAAACACTGATCCATTTCCTTTTTGAGAATGCTTGTCGTAATCTCTGTTCCTCCTCTGTGTTTGTGCAGGACTACGAGTTCTTGTATCAGAGCGGTGTGTGCGCCATCTTCGGCCCAGGAACCAGGATCCCGCAGGCTGCAGTGGAGGTGATCGACAGCATTGAGAAGAGCCTGGAAAACATACGGCAGGCCATGTAAAAACAAACGGCAGAGACGAAACTAGATTGTAAACCATTTATTCGTGTTACATACGAGAGCCACCGCTTGTGTACAAACTTAGTTTGACCTTCTGCATGAGGATGTGAGAAAAACAAAAATGTCCGTCTTCACCATGAGTCGATGGAGTCGCTCTAATTACGTTTCGTTTTTCATGAACACTAAAACTTAAAATCTAAAGATGTGATGTCACATATAACCTCTTTCATTTTGTCAACGTCGTACCCTTTGGACACCTTTGTGCGAGTGAATTGAATTCATTGCTAGGCTGTTATGTTTAGTAACATTCTTTAAATATTTCGGATGATTCTGAATATGAGCTTAGTGAGAAATATTACAATATTTCTGATAGAAATATCCACACTGAGGCCAAACCATAAATCATTCTCTGCTTTTAATAAGATCCTGATTTTCATTTTACAGCAGTTTGGTTTAAGAGGAACATTTTGGGGCAGCACTGTAAGCCTACATTGAATGTCATTTTTAAGTATCTGTGTGATTTGCTGTTTTCTAGCAGAGTGTGATGCCAGTGAAGTGGAGAGAGGTATATGGAAATTACAGACCATTATCCCATTTGCACGGAAGTGTCCTTCTGTTTAATTAACCTGCCTCTTTGCATCATCAGTTCAATACAATAAGGGTAAAGCAGTGGAACAGTGATTATAATTTCAGAAACAGTTTGAAGTAGTATTTTTGTACTCAACAGTCTGAATCAGATTTAGCATTATTTGGTCTAAATAAAGTGTGTTAACTGAAAAAGTGAGTCACTTGTACTAAGTGTGTGAGCTGAAAAATTATTTTGAGATGTACATTTTTTTTCCTTATGTTGTCCTCTTAAAAAGTGAGCATTTTAATGCCTTAATTCTCGGTGGAATAAATTCAACAAGGTGTTGGAAAAATTCCTCAGAGATTTTTGCTCCATATTGACGTGATAGCATCACACAGTTGCTGCACATCCATGATGAGAATCTCCCGTTCCACCATATCCAAAAGGTGAAATATTGGATTGAGATGTGGTGACTGCGGAGGCCGTTGGAGTTACAGTGAACTCATTAATAATCTGAGTTTTGTGACATGGTGCATTATCCTGCTGGAAGTAGTGTCAGAAGATGCTACACTGTGCTCAAAAAGGGATGGACATGGTCAGCAACAGTACTCGGGTAGGCTGTGGTGTTAAAATGATGCTTATTTGGTACTATTTGTGTTCAAATATTACACCATGTTTCATGTTCTGTCTACTTTTTTTTTTGTCTATCTTTAATTGGCCAATTTAGGTAATCTTGTGGGCTGCACGGTGGTGTGATGGTTAGCACCGCAGCCTCACAGCAAGAAGGTCACCGGTTCAAGTCCCGGGCTGAGTTTGAGCCAGAGGGGGTTGCTGGTTCGGGCTTTGGGGGGGGTTTGAAACGATGACCTTTCTGTGTGGAGTTTGCATGTTCTCCCCGTGTATGCGTGGGTTCTCACCAGGTACTCCGGCTTCCTCCCAC
>JAOXYM010000024.1:7108328-7122310 GCA_028567055.1 Leptatherina wallacei | reverse complement strand
GATACTTGCTGGGATAGGCTCCAGCCCACCCGCAACCCTGCGTGGATTAAGCGGTACAGAAAATGGATGGATGGAGGTAATCTTGTGCAAATTGTAGCCTTAGTTTCCTGTTCTTAGCCCGTATGATTGGCATCCGGTGTGGTCTTCTGCTGCTGTTACCCATCTGCTCAAGGTTGGACGTGTTGTGCATGGCTCGGTTGTAACTTGTGGTTATGAGTTACTGTTTGCCTTTACATAACCTCCATCCTGTCCGTCCATTTCCCCTCTGACATCGACAATACCAGAC
The DNA here is from genome assembly GCA_028567055.1 of Leptatherina wallacei. Classification (NCBI taxonomy): domain Eukaryota; kingdom Metazoa; phylum Chordata; class Actinopteri; order Atheriniformes; family Atherinidae; genus Leptatherina; species Leptatherina wallacei. The sequence goes on along the minus strand of JAOXYM010000024.1, from coordinate 7,122,024 downwards.
AACTGCTTCTTGTTGGATATTTTCCCTTTTTTTTTGGGACCATGGTCTACAGAGAATAAAAAATAATCCCAGTAAATCAGAAGCCACATTCAAAGTCACTTAAATCCCTGTTATTCCTCATTCTGATGCTTGCTTTGAACTTCAGCAGGTCATCTTAACCGTGTCGGCATGGCTAAACACACTGGGATGCTTCCATGTGAAGGATTAGATATTTGAATGTATATTTTATACATATACTTTTTTTTCCTGGATGGCTGAAAACATGAAATCGCAACATGACATTATGCAACATCCCTGAGTATAAATACCTTGTATTAAGGAAATGAATACAGCAATTCTTTGTGTTTTTGTTTGATTTCACACTAATGAAAACAGATATGAATGTGATGATGTCCTATTTATAAAGAACAATTTTGTCAGTTTATGCCGTCAGAGTTCAGCAACTGCCCCCATGATCAGAAATTGTTGAGCCTGAGTTAAATTTGCCAGCAATTTTGCTTCAAAATATTCATCTTGTGCAGTGACGCATCTCTCAAAGGGCTCTCGCATCACTTGGAACGGTGGGAATTTGTCCTGTTTTGACCTCTTGCAGATCTGCATTAGCGATTTCAGCTTGAGTGCATGGCAGACATCCAATTCATTGTCAGACTGACACCACTTTGATTCTGAGGATCATTATTAGTAATGGAAATTGGGTCATTTCTGATGATTATGCGGAGCCCAAACATCAGTGGAAGTGACAGCAGTGTCAAAACACAAAGAATGTACAGCATGTCAGCCATGTCATGTTTATCATTTTTCTTTGAGGTTCATGGAACTTTACACATGTTCTTATACATTTATGTAATTGCTGTCATGCCAAACTGGGTTTGAATTTCCTTGCATCACCAAGATGTAATCACCGTTCATGTCTTGCACAGATTTTGCTCTATCCATCTTCCTCCTTTACTCTAAAATGATATTCCTGTTAGAAGGTAACTTTTTTGACATTGGAAATTACTGAAATTCTCCAAGTAGTCTGAACAGGACTTCTAGCTGACAATACAAAAATGATTGTATTCCTCCACAAGATTACTGATGGGAAAGAGATAAGGATAACATGATAAAGGAAGAAAATGAAATGGTTACTGGACTGATAGAGGTGGATCTTCCGCCAGGACTCATTTGGATCACATAAGACGTTAACCCCGCAAGATATCAAGTATGTTGTTTGGATCACATGAGTTATGAGAATTTGCCAGGCTGCCATAAACCAAGAAAGTGTCCTGAGCGCTCCTGAGATCTCTCCCCCAGACGACTTGGCATTCATCCATACTGACTCATGTCTTCAAGAAGAGCTAACAATGCTACACGTAGCCAATGTCTGAGACACGCTACTGAGAACTGGAGTGGACTCGGATGAGGTGAGTTGTTTTCAGGAAAATCCACAAAGTCCATATATGAAATGGTGTTACTGGGATGACTGTGAATCCTTACTTACAGTACATATAGCAGGTATATAATATCCATCAGAAGTTTTGATTTGAGACATACATGAAAACACTTGAGCAACTGGGATATACTTTTTATATAAAATCGTGTGTATTATTTTAAGAATTTCTCTTCAGAGTAGCAAATACATATAATTTTTTTTTCTTAAATTTTACAATTTCCTCTTTAATATTTGCAGCAACGCATGTTCCAGATCTTTAATTTTAAGGTAAAGAGTTTATCTAAAGTCATGTTTTGGGGGCAGCAGCATCTGAACCTGCGATCCATGCTGAATGAGGTGATGAAGAGAGCAGGATCCGTGCTGAGGACTTCATTCATTCCTGCCTTAATAACTTAAAACAATAATGTTTTCTAATGAATTATCATTAATATTATTTGCATGCAATGTTTCCCTTATTAGATTAAAGAAGTATTAAATCCAATTTGATCAATTGTTATTATAAACTTATGAGAACATTTGTGCTGTTTTAGATAATTTTTCTCCTTTATGAAAAAGAGAAAATATGTTGTTTTTAAAGTGCTTTAAGAATAACATGGTATGGTATGATAACTGTTACTTTCAGCCTTAAATTTAGCCATGTCTGTAGGTTTGTTGACCACAAATTTTTTGTCCATACAATGGACTAAACATGAGTTACAAAAAGCATGAAGTATTATCTAGTTTCTTTCTCTTTAAAACAGTAACCAAAAAATGACAAAATGATGAGCTCAGTGCATTAACACCAGATATATGGTCTTTTATTCCATGTATTCTTTAATGAAAGCTAATGTAAATATGCTAACAAGCTAACTGATGTTCATCATATACCTGCTAGTATTCACATTTGTCCTGAATAAAGATTAAAAATGAAGATTTATTGTCCACAAGTTATATTCATAATGTGTTTATTCTCAAACATGATCAATGATTTGTGCACATAAATATGCTCAGGGGTCAGAGCTCTACATTCACATATTCAAAAAACAAAACAAAACACAAACTCAAAAGAAACCAACAAAATAAAAACTAAGGTACTGTCAACAGTAGTTACAAGTTCCAAGAAAAAAACCAAAGAAACACCTTGCACAACAAATGTAAAATAAAATATTATTCACATTTACTGTGAAGAAACCAGGTGTCTGTTTATTTAAAGAAATATTGAGAATGAAAATGACTTAAAACATGCTAATTTCTATATGATGTGAAACAGTGATTTTACTTTACTTAAACATAGACCATGCTTGTGTAATAATTTCCTTATTCTAGTCTTAATGTTTTGTTTAAACTTATACATTATCACCTTTCATTCTTCAGTATCGAAGGCCAAATTGGTTAACATTAGAAAAGAATACACGGAGAAACGTTTGACTCAGAGCAAAGAACTCAGTGGCTACCACCATTTCAACACTACACAAACACCTTTTTACACTGCAAAATATTCAGTCTAACTACATCTTATAATCCAGCCAAAAAGTCTTCATGATCTTGTTTTGAGTGATAAACTCAGCAGATCATATTTTCTTCTATTTCATACTTAGATACTTAATCAAAATAGGTTAATTTACATGCATATCAAGTTAAATCATCTCACTGAGACTCTGAGATCACATTGAATCTATCACACCCAATTTTAGCTGTAAAACCATGTTTCAAGACCTCCCCGTACCAATTCACACACACACACGCGCACACTGTAACAATGGGTGGTCTTGGTATGAGGAAAAAAAAAATTCTTGGCAAGATGTCCAGAAATACGAAAAAATGTCTCCACTTAAAACAAGTGAGAACTATCTTAAAACAAGTGGTGAAACACTTTCAAGTCCTTTATTAGGTAAAAACAACCTGAAGTGGAGTTTTGAATAAGAAGAATCCTCTTTTTTTAGAATCTCATTTTTCCTCTCAAAGTAAGAAAACACTGAAAAGTAGATTAACAGGCTGGTTTTGAGTTTTTTTCCCCTTGAAAAGCACTTGAAATGAAAGTTTCACAACTTATTTTAAGATGTTTCTCACTTGTCTTAAGTCTAGATACTTATTTCATCCTATCAAGTGTAATTATCTTACTGCATGGACAGACAATTTCACTTGATTATAGTCTGAATCAATTTAAGTGTTTTCTTTTTTTAAGGTGTTGTAGATATACTGTATGTGTCACATTCTCTTTAGAATTTAAATACACCAATAAACCCACTTTCCCCTTCAGTGGCGTTTGTTTTTGTCACCCAGAATTTTTATATTGAATTATTTTTTTTACAAACAGCCGACAACACAACAGTTCATTACTTCACAAACGTTGACTTTACCTCACAAGCAACAAAGATTTAATAGTAAGTATTGAAAGACAATAACATCACATAAGGGTTAAACATGATCAACCTTCAGATTGGGTTTACCGAATAAAATAGGATGCTATTGTTAGCTGTAAGGCCACTTGTATTTGGTTTAATCAGGATTTGGCTACTATCGACCATGCCATTCCTGATGGTATCAAATGCTTAAAACTGTGAACCACTTTCTACACAACTGCCTCACATATGAAGCCTCTGAAAAAATGGTCTCCCACATCACTTTTATAAGTATCATTTCAACCCAAAGATGTTTTAGTGCCAAAATGAGCTTAATTAGTAGTAAAAGATGCTGGCATGCATTTTTAGCTACATCTGAAGCTATTTCTGTGTTCTCCAGCTTTAGATAATGTGATTGGGAACTTAAAAACACTCTTCCTAGTTCTGTATTCCTATAATATGGCATAATTTTCTGTGGCTCTAAACACAATAGGGCTACTTTTTTATGGACTTAGCAGTGTTTTTAGGGTTGGAGTAGGCTACTATGGAAAGGTTAACATTAGGAGCGCTGCTGATCATCTCACCGCTATATAAGTGATTCACGGTTTGGGCAGATATACCCTGCTGTATAATTGAATGTTGACGACATCAAAACTTTGTATCGTTAGGTAATCATAATAATAGAGATAATTTGTAAAGCAGGGATCCTCAAAGTCCGGATCCGGACCGCGGGGCACATCAGTCTGGACCCGGCCCAACTTATGTTCTCAATTACAAAACGCTATCATCCTAAGTCTTTTTAAAAATGAATCTTCCATAAATAAGTAAATAAACGGTTTATAATGTGAAATAAAGTGTCCCTGGATATTATTCACAGCCCTCTAGTGATAAAAACTCTTTATGTTCGTCAGTTTTCACTTTCTCGTCATAAAGCGGTGCGTCTGACAGCCATCCTGCCCTCCATCTTCGAAGCAGGCAGCAGGACATGAGGAGAGGGCTGCAATAAATGACAGGAATATCTAATAAAAGTCATAAAATATCAGGTTCAGGCGTTTTGTTTTTAATACACTAATTAGCATATTGAAGTGACTGACGGTCAGAAGACCGTTAGCGGCACTTCTAGTGTTAACAATGTTTTACAGGGGAAAAGAGCAACGTACTGTTAACTTGTGTGCAAAACATAGCAAAGTTTAACAGAATAATAAATTAAAGAATTACTTTCAATGCATTTTATAAATAATATTTAGGCTTTGCAAAGCTTTGGATTATGCAGGTAAAGGTGAACCACTGTGGACCCTTAACTGCTCCCTGTGGGCCCAAACATGGCCATCCACTGCTCTCTAGTCTAAAGATCTAAAGATGGGTGAAACTCAGAGCTGAATTTCCCAATCCGGTTTGATGAAGTAAAATGATAAATTAGTATTATTTACTATAAAGAAAATGGATATTAATATAAAATGAATGATGGATAAATACATGCCTATACTGATATATCAGGTTTCTGGCACAGAAAGCTGTTGTTAAAGGAATTTGATGAAATTTTGTCTATAAATTCACGTTATAAAATATATGGTAATATTTGTATATAACTTTCTGTATAGTACTTTATTTGTGTCTGAAAGGATAAAACAGTATCACCTTTAAACAGATCTTAATGTGATGGTATCATCATTCTTGAACAATGCAAGAATCATTACAGTTTTTGTAGATTTTGAGCCAGATGTTTTATAACATTGGTCAATACCTATACAACCCCATGTTAACATTGTCACAACAATTTCTTTTAAATTTCATAATAACCCTATCATTCAGTGGTTTTAGCCCTTATAACTTCAAATATGATATCAGCTTGAATGCATGGTTTGCTCCCAGAAGTGGGCAGTATCTCTTAAAGACGGTGCCACTGATACAACCAATATGGCTGGTACCAAAAACAAAGGGGTTTAACTATATTTGCATTTCCATTTCCAAAATATGTACCCTGACTATTTTATTCTTACATGTGTACCATCAGGGAACGCTACCAGTTTAGGTCAAGTCAAAGGGGTTTTGGTGGCACTGAAGCCCAAAATGCCACATGACCACATGATAACACAACCGATTCTTGCTATTTGGTTTAAATCAACATACAGTTTTTCTTTATCTCTGATTATTTGTCAGAATCACAGCTTTGAACTGCAGCCTGTGGCCAAATAGCTGAAGCAAACAGTAATGTGAACTCCAGCATAGACATAATGTGTTGCACCATTTGCCTGTTGGTATGGGGGAAAGAGCTGTCACGTATAAAAGCAAACCATGGGGTCCCCAGATGCTGAGTGCATGAAGACTTGTGCCTGCTGCCAATAGCAGAACATTTGCCATTATTTGCTTCTTGCTTAGATAATTGAAAGTTTGGAAAAAAGGCTCCGCTAGGGAGATAAAATTGGTGGACTGAGATTGATGCTCTTAACATCGTTGACTCATGCAAATGCTTTTTGATTGAAAGAAAAACTGAACAAAGGAACAGCTTTATCTCACGCTTTTGGTCTCTACATACTGAGAAAATATATGTTAATTCTGCATAATTCATCTTGAATCCAGTCATTCATTCATTCCTGAATCCAAATAGTCTTTTTTTTCCCCCTTGAAAAATACTCACTTGGTGTCTAAGTATAATAAGTAGTTGAAGCATGTGGACATGCACTGCAAGGACTTCTCAGTGGGTACATAAGACTATACTGTAACCAGAAATATGTATTAAAAACCGTACTGTGAAGAACAGAGCAAAGCTGTATTAGTCAACACTACATAGTGCCAGATCGTTTTCCTTGCAGGTGGGACTTAATCACGTCATAATACACGGTTTAGCTTGGTACATCATATCTTTACAGTTTTGTTTCCTTTCATAGACTTCTGTTGGGGACAGGATGAGCTTGAGCTTCATGGGCAGCACGATGGACAATGCAAAAGGAATTATTTTTCTTTCCCCAGCATTAAACTGAATTAGTGAAGTATACACTTCCTCTATTTGTGCTTAAAGTAACATTTTGGCTGTATTTCTTTTGTAAAACTTTGATTTGTGGTTGTTGAATTTCATGTTTTTCTTTAATTCTCTGTGGCTGCCATTTCTCATCTCATCTCAACTTTCTGCACAATCTTGCAAAAGACAAAACCAAAAGCTGTTGGATGCGCTAAATTCTATAACAGATGTACTCAAGGGTTTGTCTCTGATTTTGTTTCTGGGTTACAGTGGTGTAAAGGGGTTTCACCATCTCAAAACGTAAGCTAGTTTTGGCTGAACATTCATTGGATTTAACATTGTGCAATCACTACTCTCATCCACCCTGGCCAGACATGATTGAGGCCAGTATTGCCCCGTTATGTTATAAAAGCACACCAGTCTATTCTGATAATGTTTGTAATATACAAAACACAATGATGCTCCAAATATTTCCACGTGTTTACATAAAGTCTTTCTTCTAAAGTCCTTCAACCCAAAGTCACTGTCTCGTCTCTGTGATCTCCTGCAGGGTTTCCCGTGATGCTTCTTTAGTCTTGAGATTATTACTGACCATATAAATGGTGTTTTCATTGACGCTGTTGGAAACATGGCATGGATTTGTGCCGAGGCACAGCCACGGCAGCTGCTTTACTTCTCTTTTGAAGCTCTGGCTGAAGAAGTAGTAGATCAGAGGGTTGTATACAGTTGAGCTCTTTGCAAACATGCACGGAAGCAGACTGATCTCAGGTGGGATTTTGCTGCTGTCGTTGAAAATAGACCACATGCTCACCAAACCATAGGGGGTCCAGCAGCCGATGAATCCTGTGCTGATTAAAACAGCAATCTGCAATAGAATAAAAGAATAGAGAAAAAATTGGATTAATGATGAATAATTGCAATATAATTGGAATGAGTACAACGATTATCTTTGAAATAAAAACTGATTCCAGGTAATGATTGTGAAGATTAGAAAGTCCTTAGGGACTGACAGGTGGTGATTATCATATTCAACCATCTGACAGCTGAGCTCTGCTGTTCTCTTTACTTTTAAAATATGTGTTATCAGCAGGATAAGTCCCTTAAAGAGGCTAATTTCCCCCCAATAAATTCCCAAAAGTGAAAGAAGGATAGTTTTACATTTGACATACATCCTGCAAATATTCATTTCATCTCAAGTTTTTAAGTCTGGTTTAATACTTATTCTTTTGAGTCAAATGTGACTTTAAATGCTTCTTTCTGCTTCAGGTTTTTATTATTTTAACAAATTCAGGCGAGTATGTTTTTGGAAAGTTCACAATTCTGACGTTAAGGAAATTGTTAAGGCATGTAAATAATTACTGATATTTAGACTATTTGTAAAAATCATATTTGTTTATGAAAACAACTCATCTGTAAAACGTCCCATTGTTTTTTTTTTCCAATATTCATTTTAGCTGACCCCCTTATCTGGTGCACATCTAGCCACAAGAACATCTTATTTATTCATTTAGTTTAATAAGAAGAGATATTTCCAGAAGCATTTGCCACAGATGCATTAAGATAATTCAAATTGATAGGAAATGTCCTTAAATTTGGTTAAATGCTTTCATTTATTTCCATTCAATGACTAAAACATGTCTGGCTCTGCTTTCAGCTTGTCACTGACCATAAAAAAAGAGTAACAATTTAACATGTCAAATGGAGAATAGGTCATTTTTACAGGTCTCTAAATTTCTATTTTTGTTATTCTGACTGAAAGAAATTCAAATAAGAACAATTTTAGTTGGACTTGCACATTTACATGTATCTTAAAAGACTAACACTTGGTTCATTCAAGTCAAAATGAGTTTTTTTTTGTTGCAAACTTTCACAACAACCCCAAAGCTACAATAACAGTGGTTTATCAAAAGAAACACATGAACTTACTATTAACAGCCTCCGATGGAGCTTGACAATATTGGGGATGTGGTTGCTGTTTCCGGACTTTTTGTAGGTTAAATAAAGCTTCATAGCGATGCCAAAGTAGCAGCAGATGATGATGACACCAGGTAAGAACAGGTTGAAGCAGAATAAAGAGATGACAAAAGAGAAAGCCTCATGTTTCATCTGTCCCCAGGCAAGCGAACATGACAGGCCGAAGGGCTCCGGCCCATATCTGCCCCAGCCCAGAATGGGGAACAGAGCCCATACCAGAGCATACAGCCAGGTCCAAATGCACAGTATCTTCACCTTCTTCCAGCTGATTTTCTCCTCTGCAGAGAGAAAAACAAAACTCAGTCATTGACCTCATAAAATAATCTGTAAATTACAAATGATTTCATTCATACATCAATCTGTCTCAAGGTTAAATTTGTAATAGCTGCACAGATCCATGAAACAAAATGAAGGCTGGGGTAACGGTACATATTTAGTACTTTCACCCAGCAGACTAGGGGTTTGTGTCCCTTGTGGTACCTTTTTACTTTTAGTGTTTTTGTTTGTTAATGTTTTTTAAATGGTTTTATGATGATTCACTGTTTTGTTTCCATTATTTCCTCGCTGCATGCCGCCATAATATTCTTTACTTTACTTTCAGACCTCGATTTTTTCAGTTACTGCTTTTCTTTTCTGGCAGTCAATATCTTATTAGGTTGAGTTTAAAATGAAAACAAAAAAATCATCAGTAAATACAACTTACTACAACTTAATATGAACAAACTCATTTTGTTTATTTGCCTGTTTCTGAGGTCTCCTTCACCAAAAATACAGGCATCTGGAGGCTTTGCAGCCTTGATAATAAATGCAATACTCCTTAAGGTGAGATATAAAGAAATTGTATATTCCAATATAATTCCTGGAACTAATTGTCATCACCCTCTGAAGCAAAACCTTAAAATGATTACTCTTTTAAATGACATTATTTAGAAAACCTACCACAACTTATAATTTCCCTTTGGAGGAATAACAAAGCATTTTTCATCCCATTCATTATGTTATTTGCACTGTAGACCTACCACACTGATTTGAGAACAAGCTTTGTTTATGAGGATAAGTCACTGGAGATAGAATAAGTTTTGCTCAAGATATGCAAACATGTTTCAAGTCTGAGAAACTGCTCTGTTGATTGCACTTTAACACATTTGCATGTCTGAAGAACAGGTACTCCTCGATGTGATCAGACATTCTTATGACCAAGATGGGACTTAATGTACAATAATTACATTTTAAGCCCTGTTACTGATCTAAGGTCAGAGCAGTTGGGACTATAAAAAACATTTGACTTTTAATTGAATTAAACTGATTTCCAGAAGACATGATTAATGTATAATGTTTAAATTTGGATTTTGTCAAAATTAACAAAGCCATTCAGATGATATGTGTGCACTTTAACAGGAAAAAAAGGGTTCATAACAAAAACAACATATCCAAACAGTTTAGGATGAATGTTTTGGTCATAAGATCAACATCAGTGCAACCATGTAACTCTACAGACTTATTTTCTCTAGGGGTATTTGAGATGAAGGCAATAAGAAGCAGATGTTCTACACGAATTCATACTCTAGATATGATGAAAATTGGCTATGAAGATGTCTGAATAAATTTACAAACTTTAAGAAATGTATTTGGCCACACATATGCGGGAATGTCTGTGAAATATACAAACAGTAATTTGTGATGACGTTCATAAATATTTCAAACTTGACTCACATGAGGCGAGATAGCTTATGAAGTCTGGGCGAGCTAATCTAACACATAGAAAAAAATCAAGAGATTTCAAAAAAGAGGTTCAAAGCAGAGGACTGTGGACCCTTGAGCAAGGTCTTCAACCTCCCCTACTACCCCCAAGAGCTGAATTTCCAAATCAGTATTAATTAAGAAAAAAAGTTATTATTATTGTTATTATTATCATTATAATCATTATTAATAATAAGAAGAAATCTGCCTTTGAGATGAAATAAGATATTTAAAAGACAAGTAAACATCAAAAAAATGTAGATGTGGATTTAATATCCTCATGTATAGAGACATAAAGATCCATACATTTTGATCTGCTCTAATACCACTTCATCAACATGGTTTAGTAATCTGTTAGATGGCTCTGAGGATTGGTGTTTTGTTCTGACCTACATTTGTTCCTGCTTGTTGCATTTTTATTTCTCAAATTCATCTGTTTGACCAATTTCTCGGAGGGCTAATGGAACTGTCTGTCTGCCTTCAAGCCAAGTGCTAAATAATGCAGATGAGATGCAAATTGATTTGCTTTTCGTTATTTGTGATTAATTCTTGTTTTCTGTCCAGAGCTTTGTGCTGATGAAGCCTCAAGCGTGTTGAATTTGCAAAACGTCTTTTATGTTGTTGTTGTCACTGTTGATGTGCAATTTACCTGTTTTATAATTACATGGCACAAGTGTTTATGTAACTGTCTGATTTGCTTACCTTTATGTGTTCAAATTTAATATGCTGGGAAATTTCTACATCTCTGTCATCTGATAGCTGCCATGGCAACTCTGTGTTAGAGATGGTCTAACACTTTGGTCAAATTGATAAATAAGCCATCCTATGCCACCACAAGGTTTCACAGATGGGAATGAAGTTATTCTCCTGATTTGATTTTGTTATTTCAACGTTTTTCTCACTTGAAATCCTCATTGAAGTGATCATGCTCCTTAAATAAAACAGGTTATTCGCTCAAACCTGCTTTCCATCACATTACTCATCTCTTCTTTTGATTTGGCTTCATAGTAGCATTTCTCAACGGGGGTGCTACTGTCCCCCGTTCTCTATGGCGTTCAGATAATGTAAGGAGACATATCATAAAGGGAGGCGTTGAGGTGTACTTGGGGGGTGTTGGCAATTAATTGATCGATTTTGATGATTGATGGACCATTCAAAGTCAAGGAAAACAATCGCTAGCTCTCAAATTTACCTAAGAAACACCATGATGAGAAGGAAGTAGACCCAAAGAAAGCAGAAAGATGCCAGAGTCGAGCCTTAAAAAGTTTTATTCTTCATGTAAATAACCTGGAACTTCCGTGAATAATTTTTAACTAACACAGAGTCAAAGAAAGTTTTTCCCCCAGCTGGAATATAACTTTTGACAACAAAACAGCAAAAGTAAAAAATATGACCGAGTCTGCTTTTTATAAGTTCCTGAACAGTAATGGGAATAGCTGTAAGCATAAAATCATGTGAAGCACTTGTTTGAGAAGGAGGCAGAGCCACGAGCAGCCGGAGATAAGTGTAGAGGACTTTTCAATAATTTATCATTTTAAGTCTCCATTTTATTCTTTAGTCGGATCTCGACCTAATATTCAGTTTTATATCAATAATAAATAAACATGCAGATGAGCTGTGTTTTCATATCGTGCTTCACAAAGTTGGAACACTATACCTCCAGTTATACAGCGGATTCTTACCCGTGAGCTGTTCAGTAAACACTTAAAATCGTGGTTGTTGGACAATCAAGTGTTGCCACGACTAATACGACTGTTCTCTCAGTGACCTTTTAAAAAAATTCATAATGTTATGTCTATTCTTAACAACAGATAAGGTATTAGACCCCCATGTAACCTTTAGGATCAAATGACAAATGTGTAATACATAAGTGCTCGAGCATTGTACAATTTCACTCAAGCACTTTATCTTCTATAGCACTTCAGCACTTTAAAGTCATGTGATGAGACTTAGAACTCTGCATTTTAACAACAACTTCAGTTGGGGTACTCTCTCTAGGCTGTTAGAAATAATAATAATAATAATAATAATAATAATAATAATAATAATAATAATAATAATAATAATAATGTTCTTTTTTTGTCCTTATCTTTTTTTAAGACGTTTTAGTTTATTGTGATTATTTGAATCTTTACTGTCTCTGTTGTTTTTATTGTGTGGACCAGTTAAGAGACAAAGGATGGAAATTAGCTTAGCTATAATCCTGCATGTTTTACATGATTCATGATACGCACTGTCCCTTTTTCAAATAAATTCAAATACAAATGAATTCACAGTTCCTTTAAAAAGGAACACATCTGAAAAAAATCCCTAATGGAATAATTAATTTATAATATCTTATATATAATAGTTTATATACAATAAATGTATAATTTACATATATAGGCTATATATACATTTTAAGAGACTTTTTCATCACTAAAGCGAGACAGATGTCACAATCTGTTGAGATGGGACGCGGCAAATGTAAACAATGAACAAAACAATATGATAACCCAATTTTTTCAGCTCCGACACCACAACGACTTCAGAATTTGATGCACATGCTGACATGTGAAGCATCCAATTTTACATCTTACTCCTATTATAGGCATACATGTCACTAAAGGGCCATAGTCTGTTTATAATAGAGTCTGATAGAGATCACATTTAAACTATTATAACTACAAATCTTAATATCTCAGTAAAATTTCTTTTTTCTTTTCTATCAGGATGTTGAAGCCAAGAATTACTTACTGGGAGAACTCAGATTGAGGGACACAATGAAACGTACAACAGCCAGGACGGTGAGGTTCATGACGCTGGCGCTACCGAAGAAAAATCCCGCCAGGCCGTAGTAAATGCAGGAAACATCTCCTCCAAGCCAGTGGTGGCTCCAGGCAGAGGCAACAGCAAGGGGATACATGGTGACAGCTGTTCCCAGGTCTGTCACCGCCAGATTGACACTCAGCAGCTCCGGTGGCTTCATCCTTGACGACCTTCTGAATGCCATGATGAGGACCAGCAGATTTCCAATAATGGAGAGCACGGCTTAGACAGACAAGAGGAAGAGACACAAAAACAGATCAAAAGTTTATGACAATCGACAACATGTGATCGACACCATCGATCACAACATTCTGCTACAGAGGCTTGAAGATGTTATTGGAATTAAGGGAACTGCATTAGGTTGGTTTAAGTCATATTTATCAGGTAGATTTCAGTTTGTTAATGTAAATGATGAATCTTCCTCACAGACCAGAGTTAGTCATGGAGTTCCTCAGGGTTCTG
>JAOXYM010000024.1:7093405-7106459 GCA_028567055.1 Leptatherina wallacei | reverse complement strand
TGACTTAGAACATTGTAAGAGACTATTCCAAGGACTTATAAAAGTGATTTTTGCATAATATGTCCCCTTTAAAGAAGCAAAAACATCAACAAAACAATGCAGTGTCCATAAAATAGGATTTTGCACAGACATTCATAAATATTTCACAGCTGGAGTGAAGAAGCAGTCAGTGTATGTCAGAGCAAATGTGAATTCAGAGAGATGACGCCTTCAGGGAAGAAGCTATTTTTAAGTCTGTTGTTCTGGTTTTAATGCACCTGTAACATCTGCCAGGGGGCAAAAGGTTGAACAAGTCAAATCCAGGATGTGATTTGTTCTTGATTATATTTTGTGTCCTACTGAGGCAGTGGGAGGTGTAAATGTCCACCAGGAAGCAAATTTGCATACCTTCTAAATGGGCTAATAATGCTCTACCAGTAGTTATTATGTTTCATTTCCTAAACAAGGCAATTTAATTGCTACCCACTAACATTTACAAGTTGGAAGTTAGAAATTTCTGCTTCCAATTTGCCTATGAATGCCACATCCATACAGCCCCAGTAATGGCCATAATAAAATCAAACACTGGTGAAATTTTGTCTCGAATGTTAGCAGCTGAAAACTTTAACAAAGAGGCTGAAAGAGCAATCAGTAGCCTATCAGCTGCTCATGATTTTACTGCAGATGAGGAAAAAATGAAAGCATTTGAGAATAAATTTGAGTTTGAGTACTCTTTCTGTCAGTTTGACATGTGGTCAGAGCTCTTTTTACTCTCTCATACCTTATTTACATGCCTCAGGGGTTATTGAGCACCACAGATGCCAGAGGCAGACCCCCGGATAGAGAGGGGTGGAGTGGAGTCCCAAAATAATCAGCTTGAAATAGATTTGTAAGTTAATTGGAGAAAAAGGATCTGTACTGTTTCACCCAGTAATTTTGACAACAGCGTGTCACAGACTTTTCATTAAACCTCAGGAAATTGTATTAGTTTGTGAGAAAAATAACATTCAATGTCGTCTTGGTAGTAAAAAATAAACAAAAACAAGGAATTTTTTTTCCTTCCTTTTTTTATGTGACAATATAGTACGATCACAGTATGAAAAGGGTCTCTGGATGGCAAAACTCAAGATGGATAAGTCAAAAAAAAAGAAGAAAAAATGAAGAAATACAAAAGGTCACAGTAGCCATGTCCAGCCTTGAGGCTGTTCACTAAGTCTAGAATTTGTGGTAAATAACTTTATATTGTCCCAGCTGAATGTGTCTGAATTTGTTGGCTAATTTATTTGCAACAAATACTCTGAAATGATGTGTCCTTGAATGCATCCCTGCAGAAACCAAGCTTCCAATTGTCCTCAGAATAATGTATGTCTTGAAAAGCAAATGCTGGCGGGAGAGGGCACGAAGGTATTCATCTTAGTTTACAAGAGCATTATGTAATACCTGATTTTGGTATTATCTTCTTCTTTTTGTTGTTATCAGATCCTTAATATTCTGTGCTGCGCTGCGTGATGCTCCTACATTGGCTGAACACAGTTTGAAAACACATTATCACAGCACAAACATAATCGCAACCTGTGTTATGAGACCACTGGTCAGTCAAGTGTGTAATGTTTATAGGGTGAGAGAAAGTCTACGCCAAACACTGGCTGGAGTGCTACATGCATGACCTTTCCTTTTATCCATGTTTTCACAGAGCTGCTGGAAAATAGCTGAATTTCTAACCGTGGCTATTGTTTAGCGTATAGATAAGAAAACAGTTTTTTTGACTAACTTCAACAGAAAATAACAAGTAAAAAAGTACATTTGAGCTTGTGTGAACTTGAAGTGCAGAATTTGTGATTTTATAGCCAATGCTCAAACTGTAAGCAACAAATCTAAACTGAGGATAAATTTTATAACTCACCAAGAGTAGCAAATATTTCTGCCACTCCGTTCTAGCCTCTATCCTTTCTTCTGCATATGTACATGAAATTTATGACTCAGCGTGAAAAACCCTGGCCCTTTAAAACATCTCTGGAATCAGCCTGGTACTCTGGGCACAGCTGAAGAGGTCCCATTAGGTGCTTTTTTTTCAAATTTTTTTTTTTTTATGTTTAATTATTGATCTGACACATGCAATGATAAACCTTGTCTTGTTTTTGTTCACTCCACCTGGTGATACAAGGGGCCTTTTGATTGATTTTTTCCATCTCTGACACTTAAAAATCATTACCACATCAGACTGATTATGTAACTTTAATGTTACATAATCAAAGCACCTCTCTCTTCTTGTCCATCCATCCATTTTCTGTACCGCTTAATCCATGCAGGGTCGCAGGGGGGCTGGAGCCTATCCCAGCAATTATCAGGCGAGAGGCAGGGTACACCCTGGACAGGTCGCCAGTCTGTCGCAGGGCCCTCTCACTTCTTGTTTTGAACTAAATTAATAAATGATGCAATGACCCTAAAAGTAGTTAAGCTCTCACAGTGTTTATTTGTTCTTGTCCAGCTCCATTAAACAGGCTTTTTAAAATGCCGATCTAAGAAAAGTAGATGCTTGTGCTTTGTTTACTATGGTGATTACAGAAATTAGTTCCAGTTGCAGAACGAAGTGTCTGACACAGGAGAGGAAGGTATCATCTAATAAATACAATATCCCTTTTGTATCTTTAAATATCTATGGGCAATTTCATCTCAGCCCACATGATGATCTCTAACGAATAATCCCTGGAGTTACACTTCCATCCGGAGAGGTTCACACAGGCCCTGGTAGGTAGTGAATAAGAGTAATTTTAGGGCCCTGATCAGATGCCTCTGAGGAGCAACAATATTCTAAGTGCTTATTAAAATATTTGCAGTTTTAAAAAAAAATTGTAAATAACTTTATCACTGTTTCCCAAATAATAATCGCAACTTGCTTGATTTAGTAAAGGTCATTGGCTTCGTCGGCATGTGTAACAACACTCTGATTAGATTTTCACACTGGATATTAAATTAATATTCGAACAGCCTTTTCTGATTACCTTAACTTGAATTAATTGGGTAATTTAGATTACGCAATGAATTAAATAACTTTGTTCAACTAGGGTTTAATGCAGGGTTACATCTCAATCATACCTTTAATCATCTTCTTCCTCTTCCTGCATTTAGCACCTTTCCTTTCTCTCATCCATTCACCCATCATACCCCATGCATTCAACCACCCTGCATCTTTTCTCCCTCTTTTCTCCATCAATCCATCCATCTGTCTATATTTCTTCTCCTTTTCTCTCACTCGACCATCAATCATACATCGTTTCTTCCTCAACCATCCATTCTTTTGCTTTTATCCATTCATCCATCTGTCCACCATCCCCTCACCCTTCCATTGTCCCTCCTTAGTTCCAAATCCTTATTTTCTCAATTCATCCATTCACTCTCACTTCCATCCATCTATCCATCCATTCTTCCTCCCGACCATACCATATTCATGTTCTTCCTTCCTCATTTGTTCACTTACATCCATCCATTTACCCATCTACCCCTCACCCATCTATTGTTCTTTCCTAATTTTCCCTCTTTTGAAGGTATCATATAGGAGATCAACAGTCAGTTCAAGTCAATGAGCTAGAATCCACAGTCTCCCTCTCCCAAGACACAAATGAAAAATATCCAAGATGAGCCAAAATTTTCACGTCATCCATACCCTTGATTCTCACCCATACTAAATTTTTTGGCTCCTCATTAAACCAGTGAGTTGAGTTGAGTTTTTATCTTTTTATACCGATATTTGCAACACATGCTCCAGTTGCCAGGTCAGCTTATATAAGCAATTTAGGACTTTTTTCTCTTTTTTTTTTAATTGGTTCTTTTGACGCCAGCTCTTAGAACTCAGTGCAAAATCACAGCCTTGTTCTACACAGTTCTGCCAAAGAAAGGTCAAAACTTGCAATAATGCTGTCCATCTACACATATTGACTATATGAGTAATGCAAATTATTAAGTCTCCTTACCCAGCATCAGCTTTAATTTTAATGTTGATTTCCAGTGGAAAACAGGATGATTTACAGAATGGCGCAAGTACATGGCTTCTGTGTTCACATGCACAAAGTTGAGACTGTGCAGATGCAAACTTGCTCATACAGATGCTGTCTTTTGGGTCAGTTGTTCTTCCTGTGAAATGATATGATCAACCTACAATACACCGCGGAGGAGGAGATATTGATGTTTCTGATGAAAGTGCTCATTTGAAAAAGCTTACCGCTGTAAAGTGTGTGCACACGTTCTGAAGAAGTTCAGACTTCTTGAGAGGCAGAAGGTCTCTTTTGTGTTTGGCACTTTAGTTTTCTAAAACTGGGCAAATTTGCATTGCAGCACAGAAGATTAAGAGTGGTGATGACACATCGTGAAATTAGTGAAAACCTTTTACTTTTTAACCAAATTAACAGACTAATAAAAAAGTTGCATGACATGAAACATACAAAAAGTGTCAGTACCTTGAAGCTTGAGCTGTCTCGCTTGAGGCCTCTAATTGAAACGTGATGGTCCATTTTTGCATCTTTGCTTAAAGCTGAGCCAGTTTAGCTCTGGTTTTCAGGTGTGAGAGTTTTAAACATCCTTTTCCACCATCTTGTTCCTGATACTCACTCTTATTAGCATTGTAACTAATTTAGCTAAACTTTCACATTAAACAAGTGCAATGGAATACTATTTTATAGTTTCCGATAGCTAACAGGTAAACATTAGCTCACTCCTTTAGATGACTTTGGGGTTATGTCCTTTTTGGGGAAAGAATAAAATCTTCAATTGACACTGAAATTTCATGCTTGATTGGTAATGATGTTTAAACAGGAAAACAACCAAGAAGTTACCCATTTTTCAAAGTAATAGTGCCATCCATCTCCCAATGGGATTAAATCAAAGTTAACTGTACTTTTCTGTTCCCCAAACACTGACACACAGACTGCTTTAACATGCAATCCCTTCTTTTGACTCTCTACCTCCAAAAGTTAACTTTGAACCCTGGACCTCCCGTAGGACCCTCTGTGAGACTGTTGGAGCACAAAGCCCAGTGACCCAATCAACTTCCAGCTCACTGAAAATTACTTTCAAAGAAGTGCACCCAAGCCGTCAACTTAAACCACTCACTGCGCAAAAACAAAACAGGAATCAATGGGGACACATCATGCTACCTTCACTGTTTTGGTCAACAAGGAAAATGGGACTTCAACAGCTTTACCTCCATGACTCATAAATGACTAGAGGGATCCAGAAGCTACATTTTAAAAGCTCATTTTATTTGCAACACACAGAGTTTTGAAATTCAAAACCAGTCACATTTCCATTAAGTTACTGTTTCATTCCCATTAAATATATCAAATAGTGAAGGATAATAATCTAACAAACATTTCCCAGGCCAGACAGCATGCGCTCCTCCTGGCTAGAAGAAACTAATAGGAATATACATGGAATCAAAATGAAATGCATTAATTCTATGAATATAAAACAAATTCAATTAGCTGGACACGAAGCAAGATCAACTGGATGCTAAATGTTTGTACATTCACCTCAGCATGGGGGAGTGTGAGATTTGGGTAACTGCCCAACACACCAGTCCTTTGTTCCAGATTTAGACAGATATATAAAAGGGAGAATGCTTTTGCCAGCCTAATCCGAACAGAGCTCAAAACTGGTCTAATGGTGCAATATTGACTGAAAAGGGATTATGTGAGAGAAGGGGTTAGTGAAGGCAGAGGTAGGGGAAAGGTGAACAGCACAGAATGGAAGATTGACGGGTATTTAGCCACCATATTAAGCAAAAAGAAAAATATGCTATTTATGAGATAAACTACATCTATAGAGCTCACTTCACTGACTCTTCCACTGAATCCATGGAAACAAATCATTGTTTCAAACTATAAAAGAAAAGAGAAAAAGCTTTAAATTTAGATCTTTTTAATGTTTTAATCCCTACTTGGTGGTTCTTTATGTTTTATGAGCTGTCACGCCATATAGAATCTGCAGATCTATATTTAGAGTCATATTCTCTTCCTAAGATGACAGAGTCTTTTTGTGTGACTTTGTGACGAAGGTCATATGATACATGTGATGCACTGTTCCAATGAAAGGCCTCAAACTCTATCTCTCTGAAAAGTCATTAAGCTGCTTAACCAAGCCAGGCAGTGTGCACACATCGACATCCATCTTTTATCGAATGCTCTTTATGAATTACTTATTTATTAGTTTATTTAATCAGCAGTGGATAATCTCCCTTCCCGTATCTGCTTTTATCCTTGAGGGAGACAGAATCTTTTCAGTCTAGGGTCTAGGACCCATGACTTGTCTGAACAAGGTCAATTATGTAGACACATAATTGGTCTCAAATCATGTACTTCTGTTTTTTCAGATGCTATTTGGAGTTTAAAAGTGCGTTCACAGTGACAAGATAGTGCCATTACTAACCGTAACCTTTACAGGATTCTTTAACCTATCTTTAGCCTAAATGTATATTTATTTGCCATCTATAATGAAGAGAAGATGCTATAAGGATGCTATGGACGTTGCTGCCACACAATCCAACAAAGAACATCAGTGTGATCAGTTTTGGATGAGACTCAATCAGATTAACTGAGAATGAAGGGATTGTTAATATGAAATAGAGAAAACTGCTTTGCCCATGCATTAAGGAGAAGACAACTGTAATGTGATTACTTGTCAGTGCTGAAAAAAAAAACTGCTTATAAAACTATCAGTCAAACCAAATGAGATTACACATGAGCACCTTGGGGGGGGGGGGATGAGGAAGGTATATAACACTTCCATCCTTTAGTGCAGCGGCTGTGTTTTGCATTTTCTGCATGGGTGGCTATTTTCTTGGAAATGGTGTAAGTGTGGACATAATTTTGTTTAAAAAGAAAAAAGTAAGGGAAAATCCCTTGTGTAGTTCTGGACGAAACCTCAGCACAGACACATCTCATGTGACAGCTTTGTAAGGACCCTTTAGCATCAGAACAGACTGGCTTGACAGAAATAAGAAATCAGCATGATTTAGTAACACCACTTCTCATGGTGCAGATCTTTATGTGCTATCACCATATGTAACATGCTTCTCTTTGGTCAGGGGCTATATGGTTAAAAAGTGGAAAAAAGTAACAGAGTTGGAAAGTCTCCCCTCATTTCTGCTTAAATACATCACGGTGAGATTGCGGAACTCACCACTTTAACCCATCATCAGTCCACTTGGATGATTCCACTATACTGGCTTGATGTGTACACAGACAGTGTTTAACATGTGTGAATGATGAGAACATCTTAGAAACTAGCCAGATCACAGAAGCAAGTTTTTATTGGACATTGACAGGTTTTATAGTTGCATGTTTGATAAACATGGTTAGACATTTCAGAGCAGTAGGATGTCCAAGTGCCATCTTATAAGATTAAGTTTTCCATGTAGATATGTCAGACTAAACAATCTTTCACACATCTATCCATTTTCTACATCTGCTTTCTCCTGTTAGGGCTGCACTGCTGGAGCCTGACTCATCTGTTTAATGAATCCTCATACTGAACTCTCATAGCTGTAGTTTTTACATACCTTTAATTACAACTCATCATGCTGTCCTGTAAAGTACTCTCTTTATTAGTGGCATGAGGGAAAACATTTTTCTCACTTTCTGTTTGGTTGAATGTAAGAACATTACATCAGAGCTAGTTAAAGCTTGGCTGGCATCCTTTTAATGCTGCACAACTGAACTTTGGTAGATTTTCACCTTTTGGTGCCCCTAACGAAGGCTAATTCGGCCTTTCGTTTTGCAAACCTCTGAGTTCTCTCCAGTGAGTAAAAGTCAGTGCGATGTTGAATCTTGTCTTATCTCTCGCTCTGTTCTTCTCTCACTTTTTTCCCCTTAACTTCCTTCAATAATGTCCTCTTGGGTTTTTTGAATCAGCCAAAGTGTTCATTCCAAATGGCCAGTGTGTTGATATGCACTTGCTAGCATATGACCTGGTGCTGTTGTAAAGCAATGCACGGGGATGGAAAAAAAAGTTGAGAAGTTGTAGAGCGCGGTTTATCAGATACTGCTGAGCATCAATTGCTGCAGGAATAACTGTCAGTTTAAGTAGCTACTTTGCAAAGATTAAACAAAAAGCAAATAAACATAAAAGGATGCACCAAATCTTTTTCTTTGCTTCTACTATTTAACCAAATAAAAATTTTGAAGGGCAGGAGTATGAATTCATAATGTGGACCAGACTGATTGTTGGTACTCTGTTAGCATAGATACAAAACAGCCTGTTTTAATGCATGTATTTCCATAACTGTAATCATCACCATGCACTCATACAGGTTACTTGCAAAAACTTATACAAAAATCCTATAAATACTTGTTCCTTAGATCATGTTTTCCGTTGTTGTAACAAGGCTTCTTGGCAACAAAATCTTATGATAGGGTGGTGGCGGCTACGGTTCAGGCAGAAGAACAGGTACGCTAATACCCGGAAAGTTGGCGGTTCGAATCAACTTGTAATTGTGTCTTAGAGCGAGACATTTAACTCTCCTCGCCTCCACTGTCAGCAGTACTGGTGGTACTGGTGTATGAATGTTTAGTGATCAGAGAAGCCAGTGATGCGAATTGGTTGCCATGTTTCTGTCAGTCTTCCCCAGGGCAGCTGTGGCTACCTACACTACTCACAAAACGTTAGCAACATCCCATTTTCAGGTGAAATTTACAAAAAAAAATAGAAAAGGTTCATGCTACACCGATATTATACCATGAATGTAGGACATAGATGTAGAATAATGTGATGGTAATTCTTTCATCTCAAACAATTTATTGAAACAAAATCTACCAACAATAATATAAAAATGTTAATATCTCAATAACTTGTCATGTGTTAGGTGTCGTCTTGCTCTGATGATGTCTTAATGTGAACAGTATGATGAAGAGGACTGTTTGTATGAGCTGTTATTGAACCAGAACATTTAATGGTTAATTTATGGTTTAGATGCTTCTTTTGGGTTTTTTTGTGGTTAAACATCTTGTTAGAGAAGAGCCTGTTTTTCAACGAATACTTAAATATTAAACAGTTGTTCAACTTATTTGAACAACTGTTCCGGTTATTGGATTACCTGCTCTAATTAAATCAATGTGTCAAGGTTATGGGGATTTTTAGGTTGATTCTGACATCATACAAAAAGATGGATATCCCCAACTTTTTGTGGGTGGTGTGTGTAGCTTACCACCATAGCTAGTCCATTATTAAAGCCTGTTTATTTACGTTTTAAATGGTGCCAAATTTGTAAGGAAAATGTGTATGTGGGTTATACCCATGAAAAAGTTCCAAAAACTTCTCTGCCAATGCCAAACAGCTTATTCTCTTAACTCTTGTTTGGTGTTGTTTATTGGATTGGATGATTGAAGACATAGTGGCAATTTAACAGTTTAAAGCAGGGTCCTCAGTAGCATGTAGAAGAACCATATACAGCCACAACAGCCTGGCACCTCCTCATGCTGGTTACCAGCTTGGTCACACTGCTGTGGTATAGCATCCCATTATTCTACCAGCATTTGCCACGAGTGTGCCAATGCGGTTGCGTTGGTCAATCTAGAACCAACAGCACCTCAAAGCTGATACCATAAGTGTTCAATGGGGTTTAGGTCAGGACTGCAGGCAGGCTATTCCATCCTCTACACTCCAGAATTTTTCAGGTAACCTCTGATAAACTCTGCTCTCTGGGGTGAGGGTTGTCATCTTAGAGGATAGAGTTTGGTGGAGATATAGGATTGCGACTGGTCGCAGAATCTCATCTTGATTATCTTTCTGTATTGAGATTGCCTCCAATGATAACAAACTGTGTTTTTCCAGTGAGGGAGATGCCTCCCCATTACTCTGTCTTCACCAAAACCTCTTACCCCATCAGTGCAACAATCAGTATAGCATTGCCAGAAAGACTTTTGCACATTCTTCTTTGGTGCAACCCACAAAGCCAGCTCTGCTGCTCATCACACATGTATGTTCCTTACAAATGTGGCACCATTTAAGCATTGTTACAGATTGTTACAATAAATAATTTCCTTTCTTTTTGTGTGAAGTTTATTTATAACTAGTGATACAAGATATTTCATTTGGTAATATACTGATTTATATCAATATTTTTCATTTAATTTAGACAGCTTGCCAATACAGACAGACAAAAATGATCATAAAGAGTCTTCTTTGGATTTCCAAAATATATTGATAGATAATAATATTACTGCCCAGTAGCATCCTGAGGCTGAGAAACTGCACTTTACAACTTTTTAATCCAGGATGCCGTGTGACATTGCAGCTGGGTTTTACATCACCTGTTAGCAAACAGATATAAACACATCAGCCGATCTGAACGTGGCTGATTAAGCAAAGAAACGCAAGAAGACACTATCGGAGGAAGAAAAGAAAAGAAAGAGAGAAAGAAACAGAACAAGAGATAAGACAAAAGTCAAGATAACACTGTCTTTTACTGGCTCACAGTACAGCGATGCAAGATGGATGCTGAATTAGCCGTAGATAGCGGCCGCATCACTGAGAAAATAGCAAAAGTTGTGGAGTGCGTCTTTAAAGAGTTTATTGGCCAATATAGATGGCATGCTGATAATGTTATGCATCCATGCATATAACACGATATATCATTCAACAGCAAGCTAATCTCAAAGCATTCCTGCTTTTAGTTTCCCTCCCAGACATCACACCCTTTAAACCAATCACAGTATGAAATCATGACTGGTTTGATGTAAAATGCAGCATATAGATAAGATCTGTCACACATTTCTGCTGGTAATGGGGAAATTATTATGAAAAACGCGTGGAAAGAAGGTGAAAGTTAACACTCAGCCGGGATGTCAACAAAAACTCATTTTCTTCTCCATGAGAAGAACTGAATCTATAATGTGAAACTTTGATCTAATGATGGATTTTCATTTCTAACCCTTATTGATTAGCTGCATTGATACTTCATCAGAGACAGTGGTCTGTGTTTTCTCTTTGCCCAATTTAGGCATATTGCTTGGGCAAAGCTGCTATCATCCATCTTCTGTAATGCTCTGGACATCTGTCAATCTGCTTTTGATTGTTCTGACAAGACTACAGGCAGATGTAATGTGTGAAACAGCAGGGTTAGTGGTGCAGCGTGTGTCATGCTAGCCAATTACTATGACTCCTGAAGCTTTGTCAGATGACAAGACTCCAGTGGGAAGAGGATGTGACTGTGAGGATCATGCTGTGCAGCTCAGACCTTCCCAAGATCAAGTTTTGGCTTTACAATCAGATATGTACAACTGCAATGAATAGCTATAACACACATGTAATATTTGTACTAGTAGTACTAGTGTATCTCACAGCATGGGTACTTTAAGTCAATATCAGCAGGCTGAGACCACTGCTGTGAAATTTAATTGAGTAATAGCTGATCCCTTACTTGACTCTACTATATTACGGAACTGGAAAATCACTTAAATTAACCTTTCAGCTATAATTGCAAGACTGAAACAGGGCATTATGTAATGCAATGATGAATCAATTAAAAATTCAGACCACACACATGCAAGCTTATGAACTTATCATATTCAAAGTACTACATTGACTTCATGTGTCCAGCCTCCTGTCCCTAACCCCCTTTTCCTCTCTTTTACTCTAATCTTAACTTCCCCCTCTCCTCTTGCCTCTGCATAGAAAAAGAATGCACAAAAGGATTGACAGCAGTGACGTGAGAAAGCAAACAATTAACTTAGCAAAACACATATTCTCTTCTCATTTGTTATCTTCAGTTCTTTTGTACAGACATCAGGGAGAAACAAAGCACACACTGCTATGTTGACTATTTTTCTTTTCATCTAGTCGTCAAGCCCTTCTGCACTG
The DNA here is from genome assembly GCA_028567055.1 of Leptatherina wallacei. NCBI lineage: Eukaryota > Metazoa > Chordata > Actinopteri > Atheriniformes > Atherinidae > Leptatherina > Leptatherina wallacei. The sequence continues at coordinate 7,094,630 of JAOXYM010000024.1, read as the reverse complement.
CTAAGCTACAATATGTGTCCTAGCATGCAATTGGAAGTCGTTTTTGTGGTGTGTTCAAATGCTATTTTACTTGGTCAAGCACTGTTGACATGAGGAGACCCAGCAAGGGGCATTTTACCCCTGCTGGTTCTTCACATTGGTTTGCCCTACACGTCTCGACAAGGTGAGTTATTACACCAGAAAAAGTCTAAAGAGGCATCAAAAACAAGAAAATACAGAGATGACACTTCACTTTACATAATGTATTCCCAGTAATTCTGGCTGAAATTAAGAGCTTGTTAACTGGCTTGCAAAAACCGTGTTGACAACCTGTTGATTTCAATCAGGTCTGTCAGAGCAGAAAAATATCTGAAAAAAGGACCAGGATATAGAAAGAGTGCCCTCACCCTTTACTCTAAGACAACTTAACCATGACACCAAACCCCCCAAAAATAATCTGGACCTGTAAGACCAAAGCAAAGCAATAGCATTCAGTGATCCACGCATTTGGCCAGTTTCTGTAAATTTGCTTCACCCTTCATTCAGACTCCGCTGAGACAGTGAAGGAAGCAACATGATGACTGTGACTAATGCACCATTTGTTAAAGATTGGACATCACGCGAAGCACTTGAGCTATGTCTATAAGGCTGTAATATAACAGACCTTCATTGTTTTCTGACATGTCATATCACCCTAATGCATGTTAGTGTATTAAGTTTGCAGCGGTTGTTTAAAACGGTAGAGAAGGGAAATAGGTAAAAATAAGACTTTTGTGCACATTTAAGCTTTCTGAAAAGTCTGAATTATTCATGTTAGAGTTTCATTGCATTATAACAATGTAGCGGTCATCAGCTTGAGGAAACAGGATATCAATTTCATTTGAGGACCCCATTTTTACACTGTCACAGGGGGTTGTCAGAATAGGAGCTGTATCATCACACATTTATATAAGTCCTTAGTATTCATATCAAGCTAATGAAAAAAAGCCTTAAGTTAAAGAAAATGGTTATGGAAGCAGTCAGAAATACTGATATGCAGTCAGTCATAGTCATGTCTCGTCTATCATTGCAGATACAGAGGAAAATAAGGTTTCAGTGACGAATGGCAGAAAAACATCTGAAAATGCATTTTCATTTAAAGAAATCCAACAGGTTGTGTTATTATATAATGTTAGAATTAGGTTCTTTTATTGGAAGCCCGAGAACAAAGACAGGAGAGGATCTCTTCTTTATCAAGTATTTATTC
>JAOXYM010000024.1:7031772-7053997 GCA_028567055.1 Leptatherina wallacei | reverse complement strand
CACACAAATTAGTTTATACGGTTTACAAACCATGTATTACTCACACACAATGATATTGAGTCTATTTTCTCTCCATACAGAACTGTCTTAATTCTTGCTGGCATAGATTCAACAAGGTGTTGGAAACATTCCTCTGAGACTTTGCTCCATATTGACATGATAACATCACACAGTTGCTCCAGATTTGTCGACTGCACATCCATGATGAGAACCGAAGTACAGTGAACTCATTGACATGTTCAATAAAAAAAGTTTGAGATGATTTGAAATTTGTAACATGGTGCATCATCCTGCTGGAAGTCGTCATCGGAAGATGCTACACTGTGGTCATAAAGGGATGGACATGGTCAGCAACAACACTCAGGTAGGCTGTGGAGCTGAATGATGCTCACTTGGTTCTAAGGGGCCTAAAGTATCCCAAGAAAAATATCTCCCACACTCAATACAATCCCACTAGCCTAAACTGTTGATACAAAGTATGACGGATTCATGCTTTTACGTTGTTTACACCAAATTCTGACCCAACAATCTGTATGTCGCAGCTGAAATGGAGACTCGTCAGACCAGGCAATGTTTTCTAATCTTCCATTATCCAGTTTTAATAAGTCTTGTAGGCTCCATTTCCTGTTCTTCGCTGACAGGAATGGCATTCAGTGTGGTCTTCTGCTGCTGTAGCCCATCTGCTTCAGGGCTGGTCATATTCAGAAATACATACCTTGGTTGTAACCAGTGGTTATCATGAGTTACTGTTGCCTTTCTATCATCTCCCACCAGTCTGCCCATTCTCCTCTGACCTCTGACATCAACAAGATATTTTCCCCCAGACAACTGCTGCTCACTGGATATTTTCTCTTTATCTCACCATTCCCTGTAAATCCTAGAGATTGCTCTGTGTGAAAATCCCAGTAGATCAGCAGCTTCTGGAACACTCAGACCAGTCTGTCAGGCACAAACAATTATGCTACGTTCAAAGTTGCTTAAATCTCCTTTCTTCTTCATTCTGATGCTCTGTTTGAACTTCATCAAGTCGTCTCGATCATGACTAAACGCAGTGGGGTGCTCCCACGTGACTGGCTGATTAGCTGTTTGTGTTAACAGACAATTGAACAAGTTCGCCTTATAAAGTGGCCAATGAGTGTAAGTTATATAATAGATTTTCAATCAAACCTTTACAATTGAAGGTCCATGCTTTGGAAAACATATAGACTGTAACAGAGGCTGAGAAAATGTATCTTAACAACTGGCAAGGAATAAGATTATTCCAAGAGGGCTTCTTTATTATGTTCCATTATAGACAGCGAGAGGCATGATAATCAACTTTGATTGATCCTCTAAGTATTCAGAAATTGCATCAGATTCAAGTTGCTTTCCTTTTGTTTTTTGTTTTTTCCAGCTTTTCAAAGGTACAGAGTTCTACACTGTTTTATTGCTGTCAAGATCATCTTTTGAGTAAAAGATGCCCTCTAGTGTTCCAGTTTTGCAAATGCAATTAGAATGCAGCATGTCTTACTTTAATCTTTTCATTAAATAAATGAATAACACAATTACTTTTATGTACATGATTATTTGAAATAATTACAAATGGTGACAAAATCCAGAAGAAATCACTCTCTTCTAGTGAGTGTCAGGAAACCATAAAAACCCAGCAGGAGAGAGGAAAGAAAGGCAGAACAGTAAAACCTGTCCTCCCAAACATGATACATTTAACATGCCGTTTTATTTGCCACTGCACTGATGTGTATGTACAATTGCATTCTCTGCTCAGACTTTAGAGGAGCATTGTATGGTTTCAAATAAATATCACTTCAGTAATGCTGGTTGGGGTCTCGACATTATATATTCAGTGGCTCCATGTGGGAAAAAAAGACTCTTTGGAGGAATAATTAATCAAAAGAATCATTCATTATTCATTGATCTGTCATCTCAAACACAGGCTGTGAGAGGAAGGTATAGTCGTTGTGTGTAAGGGATGAATGGCACAAAGATACAGCTTAGACTGATGTCCTCACTTCCTCATAGCATCAAATCGTGTTTAATGCAAGAAAATGTGCTTTCTGTGACATTTCATGTAAGTTCAGCTCCTGCTTTCAAAGCACTTTCAAATCTGCAAGTTTCAGGTTATTTTACAAGTTTAAGAGCAATAAATATGTAAAGACTAAAAACTTTTTACATTAAATTTTGCAAAACACTTTCCTAAAGTCAGCAGAATTTCTGAAATGAAATCAATCATTTATTTAATTAATTGGCTTATTTTGAAGTTTGACCACATACAGAAGAAAAAACTTTATTTTAAGGCCATATTTTGATACATTCTGTGCCTTTTATGCAATTTAATCTATTTATTTTCATCTATTTATTGACTGAATTTGCTCACACAGTGTTATTTGCTTGCATATGGCCAGTGTGTATGCAATGTCAACAGGTAAAAGTAGAAATACAGATGATTTTTCAGAAACCCACCAAAACTAAAGGTGTAGAAGGAGTCAAGATTCTTTCAGACGACAGGAGATTTTTTTGGTTAAAGCATGGCTTGTTTTAGTTTCCACTCTCTTCCATGTCCGCAACAACCAAAGTGTGAAACAAATATAATTTTAGACATAGACTAACTGACTCTGACATACTGTTAATTAATTTCAGTATGCACATTAAATGATCAAAAACAGAGCAAATTGTGATTTCTGGCAATTCAACAGTCTCAGTCACAGTAATAGACCTCAGGTCATCAGACAGTTTATTCCAGAAATATGGACCAAAGAAAGTGAAAGTACCATCAACAGACTTGGATTTAATTCTGAGAACAACTGCTTCTGATGATCTGAGAAATCTGGTTGGGTTATAGCTGGTGATCAAGTTAGAGATTGAACCATTGCAAGTTATAATATGACCACTAGAGTGCATGATTCTTTATTTAATCCATGGTTACCTCTACAATTTAGTGATACTACTCACATTTCCCTTGCCGGTTCTTATGTCCACACCTGTCAGCCTGACATAAAGGTTTCTAAGAAAGGTTTTTATTTTCATGTTTTGCTCACTTTGATTATAGAGCAGTTGTCCTTGTTTTCTAATCATTTCTTTATATCTTAAATGATAACAGTGCTGTATATAACAACTAAAGACATGTGTCCTTTTTTAGAATTTATCTATCATTTACCCCAGACTAATCGCTGATAAAGATGGCCGTCAAACATCCCACGACAATCCTTTCCTTCCAGAATAAACTCTTTATGAAATTTACCGATGTCAGCCTTTTTTGACCACTGTAGATAAAGTTTCCATGTTTATCTTACACTGAGACGATCATGCTTGTTCTCTTCTAAGAGCTGCATGTGCAGGAGAAGCATGATAAATGTTGTTGCCCTGTGAGAGAGTTCAAACAGCTTTGATGGCAACCCTGTTGTAACACAGTAAGTGAATTTTGGCACCACCAACAGCACCTTCCTGTATTTCCTTCTCACAGGGGGTTCATGCAGCTCAGTTTAATCAAGACTTCTGTGCACAAAGGGGGTATTTGTTTAATCACTTTTGGCCCTCATTGCGGTATGCACAGACAACCTACATTCACAGCCGCCGCTTGTATGGTGTCAATGGACATGCATGCGTCTGCAAACACGTGCATTCCATCAGAATGCTCGACTGAATGTGTGCAGATATGAGTCTTTAAAGTTTAGCTGTTTCTTCTCTCCTATAATTAATTAATATCAGTGTTCTCTTTTTTGGTTGTTTTTTGTTTTAAATTGATCAACACTTTATGCCTTGTAGCATCCATCCAGATCATAATTTACCTGCGCTGGATGGCTGTGTCATAACAAGCATAAAATATCTACTCACTGCTTACGGCCCGGACATGCTGTCAACACAGTGTCCGCTTTAACAGTACAGTCCCAGCCTTTAAACAAAAAATGAAACCGGGAACCTGATCCCTGTTGACACAGTGTTTAAATAGCAGTATTCCATAAACACAGAGGAGGTGGGCCTCCTCTTGGGATTTCTACAAGCCTTCAGCTCCTGTGTACAGTTTAAATAGCTTGTAGATGATTAGAAGGATCAAATGGCCAGGGGATAAAACCACAAAGGGGTGCTGTGGTCCATGTGAAAACATTAAGGTGCTCGTTATGATTACGTACGACCTGTTGACTCACTAAAATTGCTGTGAAATTGGCCATACTGCTGAGGAATGCTACACCCAGACAGACATAATTGCATTTCCGGTTGGTCTCTAGCTGTTTGTGTGTATGTGTGCGCGTGTGTGGGTGGGTGGGTGGTTGGGTGTGAATGAACACCTCTTTCAGCTTCCTGAGTGTAGACTGAACTGACACTCAAAAGTGATGAAGCAAGGTTGCACACATTACATAGAACTGAAAGCCCTCAGTATGTTTTTCATCAGGATTTTATCCTCACTGTGGCAGCAGTTTTGCTCAGACCTCTGACCAGAGGTTTCACTCAGCTTTACAGAAGTTTCAGATGCCATTGTCTGTTAGCAAAGCATACACGTCAAAGGCTTAGTTTCAGTCCGTTAGCGTGTGTGCACGTATGGCACTTATAAAAACCTTCTGCTAAATGGTAATACAGCTCTAGAAAATGACTAACTGCATGCAGGGCTCCTGATGGAACTGAACTGCGAGAACAAGCTCCCTCCTCCATGTCCTGTCTGATAAAACCGAGGTTTGGACCTGTGCCATTAATAGGGGCTTGGCAGGATGCAATGATTCGCTGAGGTTTGAAACCCCATTAAAAATTGTCACTTTATTTTAAGCAGCTGCCACACTTGTGAGTCCCACATCCTTCTGGAAAACGAATCAGAGCTCCAGAGTTGGCTGGAGATTGGTCCAACAACATTTCATACTATGACTGTCTGAGCTGTTAATGTTTTGTTTCCCATAAAGGACTTCAAGGTAACGAAGACTTTTAATTTACTTGTCCATGCATCTGTCTGGTGTCCTGTGTCTAGATAAGGTGGGAAGATTTGATCTTATTTATGAAATTTTAACTGCATATCTGACAAAACCATGATTGATGCGTATAAACCAACTCATAGTCCAAACTAGATGTAATAAATTTATCACGGACAGTTTACGGAACAAACTGCCAATTCTCAGGGTTAACGCACAGTAACTCTATTGTCAGCTCATTGCTGTGCTTCTGTTGCCAAACGAGAGATTCATTAGTTTCTCCTAGTCATAGGTCTGCCTAAAAATTTAGCAGATCATGATCAGAATGATAACCAGATCAACAAAAAAGAGAAATGAGGATGGGACCATTATTTCAATCAGTAAAATCAATGTATTCTCATCACAAATTGCCGAATTATTATTATTAATTATTATTATTATGATTATTATTATTATTATTACAAGAAATGTGTGCATCCACACAAACCACCACAAACACTGTATATTAACCGTGCGCATAAACTGTGCATATGCTATTCTTATGTCTTTTTGTTGCTGGCAGTGGTCGTAGAGGAGCAGATTTTGTTCTAAAAGCCATATCATGCACAGTGGCTTCTGCAACTTGTACACTTTATTTTAGCTGTTGGTGGCGTTAAGTGAGAAGTGGGGCTCTGGCATTATCGGTTCAGGAAAGCTGCATAGGGGTCGCAAACAAGTAGACAAAATGGTTGCATTCTCAAATTCATTTACTTTTAAAAATGACAATTTTCCAGCTCCCAAAATGCCAGATCCATGTGGATGATACATCTAAATGATAATAAAAAAAACTTCAGCGTGAACACCTAAACTCACCTCTGTGCAGACATGGCCTAAGAATAAAATTTTCTTTGTAGTTGAGAACCACTTCACATTGCATGTTGAAATGACAAAATGAGATAGGTGAGACCCGCTAATAGGCTTGGATGTGAAGTGTCTTTAATGCTGAACAGTGTATACAGGTTTTGGATCAACATATGCCATCATACAGATGAAGCCCCTCTGAGAAAAGGCTTACTTCAGTGTCAAAGCTCTATCTGTGGGAACATGTTCTTTAAAGGTTTTCTGTAGGTAAACACGATCCTTTCTCAATATTTTTTTAAAACGAGCATATATTTCTCAAATGACAGTCACAGTCTTTGTACTTTTTAAACTAAATATCAAATTTAGACTGTATTTTTTCCCATTTTATTGATGAAGGTGTTGTCGTAAAATGGAAATGCATCTAACCCTGACAGAATCGCTACCGTAGGCTGGCTGGCTGCTTCTGTCTGGTTTTACTTTACACCCATACACACAGATACACGACGACACACAAACAGAACCCCCTCCATGTTTGTAGAATGGTTTTGTTTTCCCTTGCCTGACATCAAGCTGGTAATTTAGCCCTTATAGCATGCAGATGGTTGGTGTCACTCCAAGGTAAACCTCACCTCTGCCAGATAGAGTGCATACTACCTGCCAGCAGCCTCCGCTCTACCATGGTCTAGTAGCGTCCACCAACCATGTGCTTCATAGTGGGCGTCTGCCTAGCAAATCCATATACACAGTCTAGTTCCTGTTGTGTTTCAGTCCTCTAACGACTAGAGATGAGTATAAACAAGCCCAGAATCCCAGCTGTTTATTGTTACAGGTATACGCAGCCAAGACCCAGTGATGGGGCGAATACATGACTGTTTATTTTATATCCCTTTCTGAAGTGTGCCTGGAGACACTGGAAACAGGATGAATAACACATTTGGGAGGAAAGAAAAGACAAAAAGCAAAATAATCAACACTGAAGCATAGAGATGGAGCGGGTGAATGGAGGAATTTTAGCTTGAAATTTGCGACAGCAGCATAAATTTGAAAGACCAAAAAGTCAATAGAAACATTTCCTCTCAATGCTTTGTAAAAAAAAAAGAAAAAAAAGAGAGACTTATTGGAAAGAAAGGCGAAACTGCTTTATTTTTTTTCTATAAGAGTTGAAATGTTTGGTTAGGCTGAGAGCCAACATGGAGGACAGCCTGCTGTAGTTCCCCAGTTCTGGTGGGCCATGAAGCAGAGGTCAGCTGAAATCAAATCCAGTGTCTCCCACTCACAATAGCTATGTGGCAGAATGGCTCAAGGGCAATACATGATTATGTTGTTGCGTTCTGTTCTAAATCTAACAAGAAGTTTGAGTCCTGTCTGTGCTGTCTTTTCGGATTACACAGACATGCAAAACCTGTCTAAGCAAAAGCCAGGTGCCTTATCCTAGAAGCTTGTGTGGTACAAAAACAGCAGAATTAGCAGAAGTTTGGCTCATGCGAGCACTGAAAGAGATCTCTTATCCCCTTTCATGCTTTAAACCTGTAGGATATCTCTGTCAAACAGTCCTACAATATCCAGACCTGATGACAAAAACAGATACAGTGCTGTCAAAACACTTTCTTAGATGATATTGCTGCAGCCCAATGTTAATCCAGCTATACCCGACACTCAGTCAGACTCAGATAAAACAAAACAAAATCCGTTTTTTGACTTGATATGCATCTGCCCGGTGCAACATGACACTTACAGGAATTCCAGATTGTTTGGTTGCTAACAGGAGGCTTACAGCAACGGGGCCTGAACACTATGATGGATATAAAAGCTACTTGAAATGTTACACTGCTACAAGATCCTGCTTAATCAGAATGAGCCATGGTTTTCAGATGGTATTTAGATATCTAATGCTAACAAATGAGGCTTTGCTATTATACTAACAGGCTCTAACTGTTATTTCATCAGCCAAGTCTGTCTCTTTGTAGTGGTTAGAGAAGCTTAGACATTTTCCTGAGGCATGGACTAAGCATGTTTGTTTATGCCCATTCTCTTCTTAGCATGTAATTACACTATTATTGCCATAAGATATTGGCATGCAAAGTCCATGAATTCAGGATTTGACATGGTGGCAGTTTGTATCTTTTGTATGTCATAGGACCTTTGCTGTGTTTTAACTTAATGTGCCCAGTGTTCAGAAAATTGCAAGCGACTGTTATCGCTGTTCGGATTTTGTCTATCTCAAACCACTTATGATGTAAACACAGCTGCTTAACCACTTGAACAGATTAAATCTGCACTCAGCGGTTTGGTTGCTATTTGTTCTTTATTCCGTTTTTCCTTCCACCTCGCACACCTCTCCGCACTACATCAAGGAATGCATTTTTTCAGTCACGCCTCTGTGCTCCTGACAGGTTGCGACTGCATGAGAGGGCAGTTTGTCCTGTGGAGCTATGCAGGCTGCAGGGGCCCATGTTTGGCTTGGATGCCAATGAATAACATTGTATGGAGGGAGGAAATTAAAAATGCAAGGTTGTAATTTACTGTAGAGTGGAACTGATTTAAAGGATTCTTTTTTCTTCACGCCGCTTTGCTTGAAGTTTTCCAAATATGCCACAGCTGAGTGTGAACTGAGCTTCGTTGTGTTGGTAATAACAAGCCAAGGCAATGCTGCCAGCTCTCTGTACCTTACCCTTCTTTCTATTTCTTCTTGGCAAAGACAGGACCAAGCGAAGGCAGGCTTTCATGAAATCCAAATGCTAGACATGCCGAACGGATTTCACATCTCAAGAAAAATTCAGCTTCATACAACCACGAGATGCTGAGGTATTTCCCCCTGCAGCTATGAGCCATTAGCTTGCCAGAGAACTGAGAGATATCCCAAGCACAATTCTCTGATTACTGGTCTCACAGTGAGTATGCTACCTGCTTGTGGTTGTTGTGGGTGGCTCCCTGGAGTGAAACAGGTAACAACTGATTAATTGTGTAATGAATTCAACTTTTACAAGACAGCTAGCTTCTAAAATTGAAACACCTGCCCTTTGCCCCTGAATGCAGAAAATGCCCTAACATTGACCAATAGCAATGACATATACAGTAAACAAGAATGTGGCATCTAACTCTTGTGAGCTGTTAAGTTAAAGGAAACTCCACTTGGATTTTTTTTTTACAGCTTTCTCCCTTTATAAACCTCAAATTTGCTGCTGGGTAACTCAACCACTTCCTCCCTTCCTGTGAGATCAGGCAGTTAAGCAGGGTGAAGCCAAGCAGTTCAGAGACTGCTGTGGCTTGCAAACAGCTGGCACAGTATTCACTGTACCTTTGGCACCTGTGGGTGGGCGTCAACACTGTTGGCTAAGCACACAAGGACCATCATCCAGCTCTTACCATGGTCGCGAACAGAGCATCGAGTCAGAGAGCCACCCCCAGCAGGAGGAAGTTAAGTAGAAAGATATGAATGCTGGCTTCTATTTAAGTTATACTAAAAGATATCAGGAAGCTAAGGCTGTCCATAAATGTAACATTACCTGAGATGTTGTGGTGATTTTTCTGTTTTGGTTGCCCAAATTTGAAGTAAGTCAGATTTTTTTGTTGGTTTAAAATCACCTTTCCTCTTTCCTGAAGGTGGCGATGTTGTCTCAATTTGAGATCATAGCATACCCTGGCAAAGCCTGAGCCACTATGTGTGAGGCCTTTTTCCTAATTGGTGACATTTAACAAGCATATGTAAATGTCTTTGCCTTTCTCCGTCTCCTTTTCCCAGCTGGCTTCACGCCTGATATTTAAGACTTAAATAACTTGCAGCTCAGTGAGGAGGTGACACATAGAGGGAGGGGGTGGAGACTTTGGTCTGAGGTGTGGATGACTACAGCCAAGACACCCATGCAAGCGCCTGGTAGAACATCAGCATCCAGGACAGAAAGGTCAACTATATGGATGAAGTGGAAGCTGGTGTGTTTGCCAAAAACCAACACAAACTGGAAATGTGTTTCAGTGATGGTCACATTGGAAGACTTTAAGGCTGCAGGGGCGCACACCATCACCACCAGCGGAATTTTCCTTAAACAAGGCAACAGCGTCGAGGGCCAGCTAGACAGAAATAAAACGAGCGAGGAGAGAAGGGGACCCTCCAGAGGGGAGCAAAACTTTCCACATTTTCTGTATTTATTTGGGTCTGGCAAGGACTTCCAGAGGACACTGTACATTACTAAACAAAGTTATTTTCTCTGATTTCCTCATTAACTGACTTTGTTGCTACGTGTCTATCTGTTTCCCCCCTCTCTCTGTCCCATCTTTGCCTCTTACTCTCTCACTGCTCTCACCCAAGATGTGCTGATGTGTGTCCAGGAAAAGAAGGCAAGGGCAGGCCTGAGAACCAGCCAGAATTCCCACTTTACTAGCCTCCCACCCCTACACTGCCTCCCCCATGATGACACAGCTTTTTCTTTTCCTTGATGGGAGCCCAGAACAATAGTGGACAAAGCTGAATCACAGACTGTTTTGCCAGAGTAATAGTTTTCAGACTGGAAGAAGTCGAACAAGCATATTTCACAGTTGTTGAAATAGATCAGTAAGCACAAATAAACATGTTACATGGATTTTTTTCCTTCTTTCTTTTGAGCACAAAAACATGTCTTCAGAACAATTCTAATAGCAATCTGTGAAATATGCATTGAATTTACATTGAGAGGTCCTCCTAAAGACCAGAAAACTCAGCTGAGGCTCTCACACAAAGGCCATAGTGTAGCCTATGTCACCATCGCTTCATCTCCATCAGCACACAGATGTTTACTTTTCAGCCCTACTTCAGTCTACAGGATGACAGGCACACTTGGGATTTTTGTATATGATAAACTATGTGATAGGTAACCCCCACTGACCTCCCCTCCACCTTTTCCTCTCTCCCTTGCTTTTCACAACCACTTTTTTTTCATTCCTCCTTAATAAATCCTCCTCTCGGGTTACTCCTTCTGCCCCTCGTGCGTCCCCCAGCCTCAGCCCCAGCTGCTGGCTCTCTGCCCACAGCTGAGGATGTGAGTGCCCAGCGACGCTGTGCGATCCCCGGGGATGAAGAGCCAGCAGGGCAAGGTGGGGTGGTGGGAGTGGGGCGGTCAGTGTCTGAATGAGCTGAGCGGCCGCAGGAGAAACCACATAACCACAGCGTGTGTTTGTGTGTCGCGCAGTGTGCGTTGGTGTTAAGCCGAATCTGATGGGTCAACAAACTATGTCCTGCAGATGCAATAATGGAAAAACATACCCTTATACATGATCACACATGCATATGGACACTAACACATGTGTGTTTGGGTCTGTGCAAGAGCTCACAGGCACAAGACTGGGCAGTGCCTGTAGACGTCTGTTGAAAGCATTATGTGTCCAAGTCGTCTGAGGAACGAGGCATGAGCTGGAAGTAGCTGTCACGAGGAGTTTCTATAGTTTAACAATGAGGTTTGTGAAGTAGTAAGGGCAGACAGTGTCATTGATGCACATTGTGGTAACGCTCAAATACTGAGCTGATCTCTGGTGAGACAAGACTGAAATCTGAGTTCACAGTTTAGTCTCAGTATATATGTTCATTTGTTCTGACTCTTAAATTTAATAGATTTTTGAGAAAATTGAAAATGTTCATACAACAGAATATGAAGATAACCATGCACAATCCCCCTTGCATATCTGATGTGATTTAATGCACAATGAACTAATACAATACTAAATCAAATTAAGTCAAAGAAAAGTGAAAAAAAACAACTGCAAGGTTGACCTCCTCAATTATGAGTCCATTGTTTGACAGCCAGAAGTCTCTCCCACTTCTCTTCTTTGACCCCTAATCTGTGTTTTCTGTACTATAGAATAATGTGGTGTTGTTGCTGTTTACTCTTGGCACACTCAATGTCTCTTACTGCCACATTAAGACTCATTTATGCTCTATTTTAAATTTGCATATAGCCAGAGCCCTCTGTGTTCATTTCATGTGTATTTCAGTACAAATTTCATACGGCTATGTGATGTGTTCTAAAAACACAGCAAACGGTGCTGTACCACACGAAATCGTAGGGGCAGTGTTGCACTGTGTAGCTCACATGCAAGTAACAAAAGGAGCAAAAATAAAGAAGGCACTACATATCTGATGGCAACATAGACCTCCACCGTCTACTGTGCAACAACTTTTAATGTACATTAAAATGAACTCCTCCACCGTCATCATGCTTGCTATTATATATTGCTATTGAAACTGATGTTCAAATCCCTCCCTTCCTATTCTACCCAAATAAGATCGCTAACACTTTTCTGTCTCGTAACTGAGTGTATGTACAAAAATACAACTAATAATAAACATCTGCCTGGAAGTTAAATCTGATCTCTGCCCTGCCCTCTCATGGAAGTATTAACAAAAAACCTTGCCAATGTAAAGTAGGCATGGGAGTATGCAGGCAGTGATATTTGACATTTGAAACTGATGTTCCTATGTACATACGTAAAGTGAGCATAAATGAGCCCTTCTACTGCAATTTGCTATGCATTGGAAAGTGATGCAAAGGGCTCTTGACCAAATCTTAGTAAGTAAGGAGTTAAGAATGAGAATGTGTCCTCCACTGCTTTATGGATCCTTGTCAAGTTCAGCTTTTTGGCAAACAAGATCTGTCCGAGTATGCTTCAAGAGTAGCAGCTTGTCAATCACAGTGTGGCCCTGTCCCTCTTCATTGTCTCTAATTAACAAAGTCATGGCATCATGCTCTTTTGAATCAGACACAAAACTTGCCATAATGAATTCATTAGTATGGAATTAAGTCATAAATCAAGTGAGACGTTGACCAATTTTCCCATAAACCAGGTCATTTTTCAAGCTACAACAGTCACCACCTGGTGGCCATGAGATACAATGCAGGTACAAGACTCTTGTTGATCCTTTAGTGCTCCTTCTTCCATAATGATGTTAGCCTTTTTTGATACATCAGAAAAGATGTCCTTATTAACCCACTAATGTTCACCTTTGGTAATTCACACATACCAAACAGGTGGATCAGTGCCACATCAGTGTGTGCTCACACACACAACACCTGATATGGCAAAGAGTGACAGCAATGTTGTTCACCAGCAGCAGATCAACCCTGATCCTCTCTGCCTCTCTACTTTCACATGTGACACCAACATGCAACAACAGTGAATCAGTCCCATCTTAAAAATCATACATGTAAAATACCTATAAAAGATTGTCACAACTACCACTACTGCTATCTTTTCCCACAGCTTTTGACTCTGGAAAGTTTGAAGTCCCACAACATCCTGGTTCTGTCCCAGATGCCACTGATAGGATCTTACACCCAGTTAAATGGTAGTTGCAGCTCTGAGCCCATGCTGACCATCAAAGGCTCTAAGTTTACCCAGAAACCAGTATAAGCATCACCTCCTTGGGTTTTTCTTGGATAATTCCCCTAGGTCATTTACATAGAAATGACTTCAAAGACTGTTATGTACAATTGAGAAAGCTGAGGAAGGTCTTATTTCTGTAAGTGACATTAAAAACTCTTCACAAGCTGGTGATAAAAGTTTTTGATACAGGTACTGTAATTTGTTTCTAATTCTTACTTATAGTATCTTTTTCTTTCAAATAAAACTATTCTTGCTTAAAATGTTGCCATGCAGGTTTAGCAGTTTCCAATGCCAAGCTTGAAAAATATCAAATGGATATCTCCATACCTCAAATGAGGTTTCCCCTCTCTCTGTATAGTCAGAAATAGTTCATGACGGTTTGACAGTAACCACCACAGAGGCAAAAAGAGTCGCTCTCTTCTCCTGTGTCAACACCCCTGATCTCGAGGCAGTGGTGGAGGGGTTAGCAATGGTAGTTTGACCTGTCATTGTATTAGTCCTGACAGGTCTTAACAGGATTAGAACCCCAACCTGCACCAAAAGAACAACTGAGGGAAACTGGAAGAAATCAGGACACAGAGTCTGTGGTTTGTCATAACACACATATGGATATGAAGTGGACTGGATTAAAGTCTGAAACATTCAAGGCCTGTTAAGGATTCTCACACGTATGTGGAGTAGTAGAATAGTGCATGAGTATGTATAGGCTACATACGTTGCTCCAGAATGTGGTGAACATCACCTCCCACCCTTCTTCACGCAGTTACACACTGTTTGTTTTTACAGTTGCATTGTGGGACACCGTTGCCGAGCGGCCCCTGCTCCCAACTGTCAAACAAGATTATTGGGGTTGCCCCTTTCTTTCCACAGTGTTGAAGACTACTGAAAGACTCAGCATAAAGCTTCATCTGAAAGGCATGAACCAACAGAGAAACAAAGAATTGTGTGCAGAGTCAAGAAAATTTTCTCCCAAACTCCACTGTTTTGCACCACAGCAGAAAAAGAAACACGAAGCCATAACAAATGAAAGTCTCTTAAAACAAAGGCCTTACTATTTTGAGTACAAACATATCCAAGACAGACTGTTTCCTCTCTTCAATGACCGAAACAAAGACTCTTTAAAAGTGGCTCTTTATGGTTTTGAGTTGCACAAAGAAATTGGACTAGGGTTCAAAGTCAGCTCACTGAAGGTCTTCCCAGTATAACAAGAACCATGAAGCTTGAGAAACAGCATATAGCCTGAGGTGAGAAAACATATGAAGTGTTAGACTGGTGACTGGAGTAGAATCCTGTGAAAGAGAGAGGAGTATAATCTTGTATTAGAAAGGTATAATCTCAGCTGGAACCCTACATTTACAGGTTAAAGCCTCTTGAATATCTATCAAGTGTGGGGCTTGACATACTTTGAGAATATTTCTTTTTCCTCTGATCTGGAAAGAAAATCATGTGCATGCAGCTTTCATATCATCAAAACCCATAATTCAGAGGGAAGATGACTAAATTCTCATGCCCAGGCCAGGCCAGGGTCAAACTGATTAAAATGCATGATTTGTGACAGATCTTTCTACTGAAATGCCAGGCAAAGATTTGTTCCTTCCAGAGTGCATGCTTATCCCACTTCAAAGGACTGCAAGTTAGTTGTATTGTTTCACTGTCTCCCAAACTCTGCAGTGTTTCAGGTTTTGAAAAATCTCTCCGAAAATGTCCAACCATGTCACAATACCCCCAGTCAGCCGTAATCGATGTCACATCCTATTAGCCCTCCGTGAAAGCAGATCCCTTTTCTCTGTGTGTTGTTTGGCTAGCTGTGGTGCTAAGTCGGAGCGCAGACACCTGGACAGGAGAGAACTAAAAGAGTGGTAAGGGAATAGTCGGAAGGGAGGGCATTAAAGTAGAATAAGGGATGAGGAGTCTACTGGAAGGTGTAGCCGTAAATCAGACTGTCTCCAGTCTGAGAATCACAGAGGATAGAGGCACATGATTTATGAGGTATTTATGGCCAAGGGAGGTGGCTTTATGCACAGCAAAGAGTTACAAATGGAGAGGTATTAACCTCAACCTGCTGCTGTCAAACTGATACAGTTGCTCCATTGCTTGGAAGAAAGCTACAATTTGAGGCTGAGCAATGAGCTTTAGGAGTTATGGCCCTCCATACAAGTTAGATACTCTGTGTGATCAGTGGTGGAAAAAGACCCTCATCTACCTCTCTGTCATCACTTGGTTGGAGAAAGTGAACCTTTAATTTCTCCACTTTGAAAAGTGCAGGTTACTTACGCCTTTCAAGGCAGCTCTCGGAGTGTATTTTATACAACAGCAAAGAGAAGTCCTTCTAAAATGAAAAATCTCTGGTGCAGAAACAGTCTGTGTGTTCTACATGATGAAATGAGGCGACAGAGTAACACCAACAAAAGTGAAAGTGATAAATTCAACAGCCACCCTGTGAAAACACATCAAACTGAGTATCCCTTTTCCAAACATTCCAAGCTCGTTTGAGCACCTTTGCATTTATTTGTTTTTTAATTCGTTCTCATGCATTTTAATAGATCCATTACCTATAAATATCCCAACATACACAGGGACATATCCTTAGCTGGGACCAAGAATAACAAGCCCAGGAAGGTTCAGATAGAGGGGGCTGTGTGTTCATTATGATATGCAGCATTCAATTGCCACATTAATTAAGCAGCTCCAGGCAGCAGTGGCAGGATGACGGACAGGCCCAGTCACTGGAGGCACGTCTGATACCCTGCCAACTTGAAGTCGCTCTGTCCGGCTGTTGATTTATGGATGCAGGCAGAATTCAGAAAGTATCCAGAAGTCGTATTTTTAGTGGGCGGTAGTGCCGTGCACATGTGCAGGGACTTAAGCCAGCCCCGTGGGACGCCATTCATCTCTCATCACTGCCATGTTGATAAGATCCTCCTCTATACGATACACACATCCCATTCAGCACACACACACACATACACACTCACACTTGGGGGAACCAGGTGCTCAGCTTCCTACAAGCAGGGTTACATAAATACACAGGCAGCGTTTAGATGACACCAGCTCTCTGGTATACCCTTTTTGTAATCCTTTTGTGAGTTTGCAATTTGCGGATGTTTAACAGGAAGTTATTGAGGAGTGTGTACAGCTTGGCTTCCTTCCTCAGACAGTGGTGTAATTTGGCCATGTTTTAACAGCTCCACAGCTCCCTCTGCTTGGCCTCCCTTCCTCTCAATATTTCTTCCTCATGCCTCACTTGTATCCATTTTAATCCTTCCTTTCACAGAGTAAAGAAAAACGAGAGGCAGTTTTGGTGCCAGCTGTCCCTTGATGTATGCTGGTCAACAACTGCACATATGCGGATGATGCCGTTCTTTAGTTATTTGAATATCAGAATGGCTGATTATGAGTGTAGCATGCATGAGCACAACCCTGCCGGGGCAGAAAGCTAGAAAGAAAGGATGGAAAGATGAAAGGAAGGTCAAGTTAATCGCTAGGGGTCTGCCATTGCATATTGAGTTAAACATCTGAAAGGATTCAGCATCAGTAAACAATTTAATTGACGGTAACTTTAAACAATAGTTCCAAAAAAATGTCATATATCACAATAAATAGTGATGGGAAGATGGCAAGATAAATTTATATGTATGGTGTAAGAGGAAATTCAGTGATAATTCATTTTCAAACAGAATAATTTGGTTTGATTAGATTCAGTGCAGTCTGATGTGGTTATTTAACATATAAATTTCTATAATTGTGGCAAATGATAATGAAATTACTAGAGTTATTGAATAAAAGGCCAGTGAATCAAAGTTTTTTGTTACTTCATAGCACAGGGACAAAATATACTTGAGTTTAGTTTTTTATACTTATGTATATTCTGACATGCATATTTTGGTAAAATAAGTTGGTATCTTTTACAAAACTCTGATATAGACAATTTTGTCACTCTTCCACCGCATAAATTTGTAAATCTTTTGAAATAAGTTGAGCAATGAATGCTGTAATTAAATTTCCCTTTATGTAATTGTTCTTTGTGCTAATGCTAGCGGTATTAGCATCGAGGGATTCCCAGTTATGTCTCACCATGAGGATGTTCAGTTGTGCTGTGCTGCTACCCATGCTCAATCAAAGCTTGACGGACTGTTGTCCAATGCTCCTTGCTTTGTATAAAATCGGGATAAGTTACAGATGTTAGACTGGATGGTGCATTGTAAATCACATTAGCACTGGTTGTCACACATGTTTGTGTTTACTTCGCAACCAATAGTAAGTGTGTATTTGCCCAGCAGGCTGGTTGATATACTGTAAATGTGGTATGAAGACTTGCTCACTCGAATGTGTATGAATGTAGTTCTGCTCACCCACTCTTGTGTTTTACTCTGTGACATGGAAGTCTTGCTTTACCATGTAAGATCTGCAGAAAAACCTTAACCAACTGTATTTCAATGGAAGAATCAAACCATCGACTAGTTTGGGGGGATCATTTTTGTTGGTTTTTCTTTTCACCAGTAGCAGTCACTGTGACATCACCTGTTGGTTTGTGATTTTTCTCTGATTTAATGAGAAGTTCATCTTAGAACCACATAAACAACAAATGCCCACTTGGTAGCAGCTTGTCTAAAACAACAAATATATCACTTAAAGTGGTATTTCTAAACTTTTGGCAAATTCTTGAACTTTGTTGCCCCTAACAAAAACTAATATGGCATCCATATTGCATCATGTCTCTTTTCTGAGCTCTCTCCATTCAGTAAAAGTCAATTTAATGTTGACTCATCTTGACACTTTTCCTTGTCCTTGTATCTTTTTGGAATTCTTTGCTGAAACAGACATGTCCAAAATGGCCAGAGTATCTGCATCTAGTTGCTGGCATGTGTTGTGGTGCCATAGACCGAAACTCAACTGTCATATGATGCTGTGGGTTGGAAGCACCAGGACGCTGCAAAGTAACTATGGCCCTATGAATGTACATAATGAATGTCAATGTACCATCAAAATGAGTCAGAAGCAAGATATTTTAAGGTTGGAAACTTTTGTAGTATTGCTTTAAAGCTCTGCTTAATCATCTGTTTTTCTCTAATGGGAGCATAACTCGGACAATATGATTATTTCATTTTAAACAGAGGCAGAGGTATTTTTCAATAGACTTCTAAACAAGTGTACTTTTTTTTGCATCTCGGGAAGCTGTCCCCTGCTGGACATGGGGTGAAATTCAGGTTCAAGGCATACAATTGGCTTCAGTTTTCAAGATGTAGGTTTATCCAAATGCCTCTTCTGATATATTGGCAGGAAAAACATTTTTTTTTTTGCTCTAGTTAGCCTATTTCAAAGATTGAAAATAACTTTTGTTTCCAAATGTTTTTACCAACTAGGCAAAAGGAAAAATTGCAACTAGGCACAGGATTTCATTCTTAAGGCTGCAAGTTCTCTGTGTGCAAAATCATTCTATAGTAATTAAGTTAGCTGCTGTTTGTTTAATAATGTGAACTGTCAAACCTAATTATCTCATATTAAATCTTACTTTTCATATCAGTCACAAGCTATCTTGAAAAGCAAAATAGATTTTTTGGCACCAAGAACTCTGACTATATAAACCAACCTCTGTTTATTACACTATAAACAGCTCCATTTACAGCTTTTACCTATAAATGGATTGTAACTCAATCTCTAATTGCCTGAGTATTCCAAGTTTTAAGTGCTTGACCCATGTCACACATCTATGGTGAGTTATAAAGGCATGAGCAGTGGCTGCAATAAAAGTAGCAAAAGTCCTGTTACACAACCCCACGTTCATCTTACTAGATCAACACTTGGAAGTCATCTGAACTCAACATATAGAAAAAACAGAATGCTAATGTTGCGGTGATCGAAACATGCTGCATTTTTCATCAGTGTCAGACGCTGGTAAGTGACAGGAGGCTGGAAACTGGCAGGAGCTCTTGGCTCACAACTGCACAGTAAAGACCAGATGAAATGTATTCATGTATGCTGATCTGCTGCTGGTCCTTCTCACAACATGTCGCTAATCCAGATGCTTTTTGCTTTGATTTGACATCCCCTTTACCCCAGTCCTGATGAACATTACATCAGGGTTTCAAGAAATTTTATTGATAAAATGATTAATTTAACCTTAGTAAAGCAGCGCACACACCAACACGGACACTATACAGTGACTACTCTCAGAGGAACACCACAAAAAAAAACCTGCTGTACCAGTCTGTTGCAATGTCATCCTCATATTTTGGAAATTGATAAATGCTCTCATTTCTGAGGCACAAAAACACAGAGCAGAATTGCAATAAAATAATTGTTGCTCAGCACAATTTAAATAAATCATTCTGAAGCGATATCAGAATATAGCCAGATCTGTAATTGAACACAGCTTTCATACTGACAAATGGGAAAAAAAAGGAAACTGACTTTATTTCATTTGCCACTGGGATGTTGCCTCTGTACAGTAAGAATGAAAACCGCAAATTGGTCTCAACAATTCCTATACCTCTGGAGTTGACCACTTTAAAATTGGCCCGTTCGGAGATTATAAATATGGCTATTTGATGGCTCTGTTATTACGCTTGAGAGGGGGGAGGAGAGGGAGGGCTTGCGGGCTGGAAGGCCGGATGGTTTCTCTTGATGTGGGCGAAAGCTCTGAGCTTCCACACCGCACGCTTCTGTGCTGTGCAACAGGAAAAACACAGGAGATCACTTCCAAATGAAAACGCTTGCGCACTTGAACATACACACTCCATATATACTCAATAGGGAGAAGTGGTAAACAAAATAAACAGCTCGTCCATTCACCGCACAGCTCCCCAAAGTGCTGGGTCGATGACAATGATGCATCCTGTTGCTTTAAACAGCAGCTCGTAAAATTCTGTGTTCGTAAAGGTGTTTTAATAAGTTCACCTCTTTCCCCATGCACACACCTAATCTCATTCATCTGAATGGTAAAATGTTTCTTTTTTTTATTGGGCGGTTAAACAGGGACAAATTTCCATTTATGCCTTTGTAAAAGAACAGTAAAGTTTTGCACTTTTATTTATTGTTTACCTTAAAGTTAGCCACTATTTTTAACTAGCTGAAAGGGACACATGTATTTTGTTTATCATCTTATTTCTCCATCTGTTAGTGTGTACATGCACGTATGTGTATGGGAGCTGCATCAGGCCACAACAGCACGGGTCAGCAGGAGGCTTGTATGCATCATAAGTCTTTATTGTCCCTGGTGAGCTGCATTTCCAGTAAACAGAGCCCTTATGGAGGCCAATTTCCACATTTGTGTTTGTGTGCAATGAGGTCAACAGTGGGACCATGGAGTCAAATAGTGAATGGTAAAAAAGTAAATCCCACAGCAGGCATCCTTAACAATCTCGTTTTAACAAGGACCTTGGGTTGTTTTCTCTTTCCTCCTTTTTCCTCTTTTTTCCCCCTCTGTTCCTTTTGCATCTGGCCTTCTCACAAGTACACACACTTCTTCCTCATGCTGTGGGTAGCTGCTGCTAGGCTGACTCAGCCCTCTGCACTATTCTTGGGTCCTGACGAACAGTGTTGATGTAGCCTGTCTGAAGGCCACACGCCATAAACCAGTCTTTGTTCCCCCTGCCTCTTCTGCTGAGCCGTTCGCCCTCGTCTCTCCTCCCACAACTGCTGCTTGACCAGTCAACCAATTGATGAAGCGTAAGCAAACCGCTTTAGATCAACAATAGGAGTTTATCTTCAAGTAAGTGAGTGGGCCACTGTAGTGAAACGTGATACCGCAACTACTGCGGAGGCATAACATAAAAATAAAAATGACCACAAGTATTTCAACATATTCTTGCAGTCTCAGGGGTTGAATTGATGCGTGAATACCATGGGCTGTATATAAAAGATAGAAATATTAACTTGCTATCAAAACAGAAATCCATGCAAGTGTGATAGCACTGATGGAAGTTCAATTTTGGCTCCCAAATACATCTTGCTTCAATAGATTACCCTTCAAAAGTTGTCATTTTCTTTCATGGCATATCAAAAGATTTATACCCTTTCATCCAATTACTCACAATAGTTCTTCTTATTCTGTACAGTCTTACAGGCTCCACTGTGATTTCTCTTCATCATACCAACACTTACACCACAACTAACACATTACAAGTAAATTGGGGTTCACTGTCTCTCCCAAGGACACTCTGGCATGTGGACTGGGGAAACTTGGGGTCAAGCCACAACACTCCAACTGGCAAACAACTGCTGTTCTTCCCTACGTTCGTTCTGTTTGTCTAATGAATGAATTTCACTGTAATTTTTGATTTGTCCATGTTCCTGCTGGCTGGATGGCGCATGACTTTTGCCTTCCCATCTGTGGTGCTGTGTTTTTACAATCTGGACCAGTTCAACACATAACTCATGACAAGATTGTGCTCAAAAGAGGGTTCAGTATCAACTGTCCATCACAGAACAATGAAATTACAAAGAAAATGTAAGTTTTTTAGGGTAAGACTTTGCCTGGTGTGTGGTAAACTGAGCTTGCTTTGGTGTGTTTGCTAGTGTGAGCTCTCAGGCTATAAAGACATGAGATGAGGGCAGAAGAATCACTCGTCTCTCTCTCTCTCCTTCTTACCATATGAGATACGGGGGCTGTTATGCTCTTGTCATTCCCTTTCATTTTGTTTGGTACATTATTTCTTTTCTTGCTTAGTTTTGTTTTGTTTGTTATTTTGGCCTTGGCCCATCTTGTCAGTTTAACTCCACTTGGACCTTCTGATCACATACAACTTGTAAATAAACTTTCAAACAGTTAAATGCCTACAATGTCTCTGTAACTGCTGGAGGGAAAATGGGCCATTTTCATGGGGTGTCTTGGCCCCCTCAGAAACAAGACTGAAACACCCACAATTCTCAACAAGTGGCAATAAGTGATGACATAGTGGTTATGTCCACGGGTAGTTAAGACGGCCTGGTCTAACAGAAATTCATTCAAGGAGACAAACTTAGGTGTATCCTTTAAATGTTTTTGTTTGGATGTTTTGTTCATCTGGTGTTTTCAAAGCCTGAAAACATCCATCCATCCATTTTCTGTACCGCTTAATCCATGCGGGGTCGCGGGTGGGCTGGAGCCTATCCCAGCAAGTATCAGGCGAGAGACAGGGTACACCCTGGACAGGTCGCCAGTC
>JAOXYM010000024.1:7016001-7031559 GCA_028567055.1 Leptatherina wallacei | reverse complement strand
AACTCAGCCCGGGACTCGAACCAGCAACCTTCTTGCTGTGAGGCTGCGGTGCTAACCACCACACCACCGTGCAGCCCGCTTGAAAACATTATTATAAAAAAAAAAAATAATAATCCAGTTCCCAAAGTGAAAAATTCTGAAAATGCCACAATTTTGTTTCAATATGCAGTTGCAACCCCAACCCATATTCCCTGATCCAGTGATGCCATAGCCTCACTTCTCTCTTAACCTGCATGTGCAAACCACGCCAACAGCTACAACTATGGTAAATTACAGTGTTGAGCTTGTGCTGAAGAAGTTACTGGGCGTGATATGCTTTTACAGGAAAAAGTTCCACCGCAACGTCAGTCCACACAAATGTTTTGCTCAGTTCTGTCATCTTCCACTACAAATGTTTGTTTACATTGCACTAATCCATGTGCATGTTTCATGTGTTACTCTCAGTTTTTTATGTATTTCTGTAGCAGCATTACAGCGTTTTCAGTGGTTTGTGTGGATGCGTACATTTCTTAAAACTTTTCCATCTTTATGGAAAACCTTTTTCTAAAACTAAATTGGTTCCATTAATCTCCATGTGTAGTAACGAGGAAGTTACTCACATTTTATCTACCTCAAGGAAGACAGTGCAGCTATCTCCGAAGTACTCGGATGAAACTAATTTGACAAAATGTCAAAAGGAGCATAGACATATGGAGACATTTGACGTTTAATGTAAAGCAAAAAATCTCAAAACATTTCATCACAGCTATCTCGAACTGAAAAATACTATATGTTACATTATGATTAGAGTAAATTATCCAGAGCCAGAAGTTATTTTAAATGTACATAGCTGCACATGTCAACATCTGTAATCCTGACTGCTTCAAGTGACTAACAAATACAAACTGAAGTGAGATCTATTTAAAAAAGATAGAAAACATGCAAGAAGTTATCTCGCTACCTTGTAAATATATTATATTCATATAAGAAGAAATGCAACCTCACATTGACAAATGAGGAATTGCAGTGTCTTCTCTGCCATTTTCACATTCACCAGATTCATCCTGCGGACCAGATCGGACTCTCTGCCATACCGGTTTTGGGCCCCTGGGCCATACGTTTGACAGTCCTGAATTAGAGAATTAAATGACATATTAATCTTATAGGATGGCAGACAATAACTGAACATCACACTATCAGAAATGTAATGTCACAGTAACAGAGAACATCAGATGACAACACCGTACTAAGTTCAGGCCGTAACACGCTAACATATCATTTCACCAAGGTGTAAATAATCACTTCAGGAATTCAAAATAATGCATTACCCCTTACACTTTCTATTAAATCCAACTAAATCTACTGTGTATTTAGTCTTGTGTGATATCATTTAAAACTAAAGCCGGTAATTTCAGCACACAACCCACAGCCACACTTCCATACAGTTGTGTTAAAGAGTTTGTGGACTTTTCATGTATTTCTGAGGTCTCTATGTACAAGAAAGTTGTGTAAGTGAATCCTTAAGAGATAAAAATCATTAAATCTTAGTGTGGGAAAAACTTTGATCCAGTTTCACTGAAGGGAACAAGAGACTTCAGTACATTGCCTATGAAGAGAAAATTGGTTTGTCCAAATTGAAATATGATGGAAGAAATGGCTGAGTGTTATGGGTTCCTATTTAATGTAACAAGGTTTATTATCAGACAGACAAGCACTTGACAGCTCTCATGACCGCAGTCTTAACAGTCGCATACACAGCCATTCATTTGGGAGTTCTTGCCCTTCTCACTTTATCTTCTGTCTCTTTCTTTTAGGGGCCGACTGCTTCATTCCTCGATTTTAGTCAAATAAATATGCTAATAAACAGAGAGCGAGAGGAATGGCTCGGCAGTTTGCAAACTGCCTGTCGTCCATTAAGATGGGAGATAAATTAAAAGCATGTCTGATATTAGCGAGCAGCGGCGGGGCTCAAACTCAAACCATGTGTCTGCACGGAATCACGAAATGCACATGAGAGGGAAGGGTGAAAAGGTATAAGTGTCACCGCTGGAGGCACACACTGCTTATTAGGGGCGAAGAGAGACAAAAAGAAAAGACTGCAGTGCCCCTGAAAATAGCGTAACCGTCATCAGATTATCACATCTGAGAGGAAATTCACATCGCTGCTGCACTCAAAGGGACAAAGGGACCTTTAAACATGTGTGGCTTGTGAAGGTGTTTATGAGATTGACTGATGGAGCGCCTCAGGACAGTGAGGAGACAGGATAAATAGAGCTTGAGAGAGGCATAGATGGAGACATGCTGATGGAAGGTGTTGATCTGACAGTAGAAAGATCAGGAGGTGTGTATCTGGTCTCTTTCTCTCTATGACCCACATTTCTGGTTGCTCGGAAAGAAATAGCACTCATGCAGATCTGGTTATCATCGGTCGTCAGTTGCCTCTATGAGCAGACTTTGCTTTTTGATAGCTGACATGGCTGCCATCAGCTGGATGTGGAAAAAGCAAAACTGACTGAGGAGTTTGAAATCGTACGCTCCATCGAAGGTATAACCAACTTCAGCAGATTTCGTGGAATGTTTGCAAAGGAATGTAATCCTTAAAATAGGAGCCACAGACTACTTTTATCACTTACATAAGGCCTAACAGATGCCAGCCGCTAATCTAATGATGAATATCGAGTGCAGACTTTGTCAAAAGTTTTTATATTGAAGGTGTTGTGATTTTAGCAAATCTCTAGATCATTTTACCGCCTGAAATTGAAGGAGCTCGGGTAGCTGGTCATAATAAATTATGTCACATAAATCAATCGGCTGGTCAGAAGAAAAAAAAGTGGGATAAAAATCTCCATTCATGATGGGAAGAATGAATGCATTGTCTGAGCAGCACTGTACTTTTACTGTACGGTGTCCCGCGCGAAAGAGACAAATCACCCCAGGCCTTCGTGAGTGAAGCATAGTGGGAGGCCAAGATGAATACAGTACATTTCCCCTCACTGTTTCCCTCTCAGCTAAAACACAGCAATTAAAAAGTCCCCATAGAAGCAAAGCTTAAAGGAGCCAGCAGCTCAGTGAGAGACACAGACCACAGCCTCTGCTGTAATTGAAACAGGGCCTACAGTCTAACAGCAATACCCACATTTATTTATTTTCAGCCATTTAACATGTCTGAGATCTTTGTCTCGGGGAGCTAATTGCTCCTTCCGACAGGAAGACAGTGAGTCAATGGGTAGTTTATGTACAAAGAGATTTTAATCTGATCCCCCTTCTTGTTTTCGGCCTCGTAGAATTGGTCAAAAATATGGAAAGTATGAGAGTCTTTTCTCAGTGTTATAACAATACAGGATAATCCCCCACTGTTTTACTAAGATTGGTAAATATTTAAAGTGTTTGCAGGGGTGTAAACGTTTGGTTCTTGCTCTAGCAGTGCAGCAAAGCTTGTGTTGTTGCTGCTTGCATCTTTCCAGCCCATTACATCATGAGATCATTTGTTTGAGAGTTTGATTAGGGGTCTTAGAAAATCCACAAAAATGTGCAAAATTGTCCCTTCTCTTGGCCTGGCAAGTGCTGAATAAAGGAACGGAGAAAAAAGAAATTCACATTGCTGGGTGAAAGGAATGTAATCACGCTGTGCTCGTGGATGTCAGCGCACTGAAAGATCCTTTTAAAATCCAAATCCGACGAGTCCCCCAGACCACTCCAGTAAAGCAGAAAATGGGAAATGTTATACTTTCTCTCTCATCGACCACACACTTGCTCCACTTGCAAAGTAACAGAAGAGTAGAGGCCACTTCTGGAGTAACCAGAGCTTTTGGATTCTTCTTGCTCCAAACTCTTCTAATTCTAATACGCCGCACAGTCTGTCTGCACAGTTTTACACACGTATGATTTTTGTATGCTGAATTAGCTGAACATCAGGTGAGAGGAGAGGAAGGAACCAAAGACATGGTCACTGGCTCTCGTCTGAGCACATCTGTCAGCCAGCTGTGCAAGTGTTTACACCTGACCTCAGCCAAGTCACCGTCTGGGTCTCCCTCTCCCCTTCACATTACCTCCATCCAACCCCTCCCCCACTTCCCAAAAGGTTTTCCTTCCTGCTGTCGAGGAAAGTCTTTGGCCTCGGCTTAAATAAGCTAGCGCAGCACCTCTGAGTGCCTTGCCTCAATCGCACACACACGCCACCCCGTACAGTAGGCCCACGCTGAGCCACCGCAGCCTCTTAGAATTGGTTAGATTCAAAAGTGATTAACATAATCAAAGCAAACTGAGGTTATTGACAAAGGAGATTGCATGAACGTTGTGGCAGAGAACTAAAGCCAAGCAAGCAGGGGAAAACTGATGAGATGGATTTCAGAGGCCGATTCATGGTGGTCGTATGTGTCATAGCTCACATTTGACTGATGTTGCTGCTTTTTCCCCAGTGAACACAAGCACATCACGTCACATGATTCTGCTTTAGCAAGCAGCACAAAACATTATATATACCATGACTTTCGAAGGGGAATTTATGTTCCTTCTTTACCCGAATGAAACTGTTTTGTAAAGACAAGTGTTTACACTTGCACGGGGAAGGGGAAGTCTCAGTTTGTCTGATTACTAAACAATGCAAATCGCCAAGATAAAAATGCAGCATTAAAATCAGGATCTGATAAACACGAACCAGAGACTCGAAAGAAAATAGACTTTGATACAAAGGGTTTTTCCCTCTTTTTTTTTCTTTATTGTTTTATGGGTTTTTTGCTGGTCTGTAGGTGGCCAACCACTGAGCTGAGTTTGGAGTGTTGTGAGACGTTGGTTTAGAGAAGGACTTGAGGTTTTAGCCGTCATTTTGTGAAAACAAACAAATCTTGGTAATCAAAGTCACTGTTTGGAGGAAGTCAAAGTCCCATTCCAGCTTCCTTACCAGACATGGATTGTTTCATTAAAGGAATTTATATTGTATTCTAAGTGCTCTTTAAGTTTTTTTGTTTATAGATCTTTGTTGTCTGCATTACAGGGTTTTAAAGACATTGCGAAACAGCAGCTAACATTATTTGGCAGAAACTACAGAAACTGTGATTCTATAATTACAAACTGTGCTTTCATTTGGGTCATTTAAAGACTTCATTGATGTCCTTTGAATGCTTTGAATTTTGTATGTTAATAATATCTAATTACAGCCTTTGATGAATTTCAACTTGCTTACTTTTTTTCTAATTCAAGGGGCAGCAATATGCAAATTGTTATAATATGTGCATCTGATCCGCAATAAATTATGATAATTTTATACTTCAATTCTGAGATTTTCATAACAAAGGGCCACAACACATAACAACAAATACGGAATTAAGGATTCATTAATGATTCCCTAAGCTTCGAATTGAAATTGGATATATTAACTGATGATTACTGAATGACTAATTAATGTTCAGTTAGTCATAAAATGACCAGAAGCCTAATCAGG
Source organism: Leptatherina wallacei (assembly GCA_028567055.1). Lineage (NCBI taxonomy): Eukaryota > Metazoa > Chordata > Actinopteri > Atheriniformes > Atherinidae > Leptatherina > Leptatherina wallacei. The sequence goes on along the minus strand of JAOXYM010000024.1, from coordinate 7,026,140 downwards.
AACTAATGATTCATTAACCCTAAGATTTCTCCATAAAATTGGATAAATTGGATAATAATTACTGAATTATTACTTTATGGTCAGTTAGTCATAAAATGACTGGAAGAGGATAGATACTCATCATTAATGAATCATTAATTAACCATTGCCTATTTAATGATTAATAAGCAATTAGGTTTTCAGTCGTTTTATGACTAATTGACAATTAATTAGTCATCTATAATCATTAGCCAACTTATCCCATTTCACGGGAATGTGAAGCTTAGGTAATCATTAATGAATCATTAGCCCCTGATTCGTTTCTCATTACTTACTGAGTAACTAAGAAAGGTTTGTGGCCCTTATTGTAAAGTGTTACCTACATTTTATTACACAAAGTATTTCTAAGGGACAACTGTCCTCATCACTTTTGTTGTTTAGTCAACTCAACAGAGGGGAGGGGGAAAAGGGGAAAAAAACACATTCATAAAACTTTGCAGTACCCACAAGGTGTACCACAGTTGGGAGAAAAGTTGATGTAAGATGTAGCTATATCAAAAAGGACCTGATATAGTGTTTTCTATGTAGAGCAGTGTCTCAGTCATAGTCCTAGACTTCTCTCCAGGATGTTTCAGATGCTTACACACATTACTGATATCAAATGTCTCATTAACAGGCTTGCAAAGAACTTGATCAAGAGGTCCATCAATGTGAATCAGGTGTGTTGGAGTAGGGAAATATCTAAAACATCCAGGGCACTGGGTCCTGAGGACCAGGATTGTGAAACACTGGTCTACAGGACTCACTAGGTGGCAGACTGCTGCATTACCAGCACCACTTGAATCTACTGTAGCTTAAAAGCTTTATAATTATGGACCAGATATACATGTAAAATCTGAGGTGATAGAAATCACAAGTTTGCTGTTTTTAGTTGAGAATTCATTGTCTATCTACAACATTGGCATAAAACTTCATCACATGAGGTTTTAGTTTCGGTTTCGGTTTCCATGCGAGTTTCCAAAAAGCAACCTTCCAACTCATTTCTTATGTTTTCTGTTTAGACTGAACAGCTTTCCTGCACATATTTCACTAAATATTCTTCAAATCATGTGTCTCAGAAGGTGGTTCATGTTGGTTAATGTATTGTTGATGTCACATGTGGAGTTTTGGTTACAGTTTTGAACAGTACTTAAAAAATGGCTGAATAATTTTTACATAATGGGCTATACACTGACTGGCCACTTTATACAATACGCTAACCTTATTGGACCCTTTTTTGCCTTCAGAACTGCCTTCATTATTCATGACATGGATTCAACAAAGTGTTGGAAACATTCCTCATAGATGGCATCACTTTATCTATTCATTTACTTTATATTTTATATTTTTGTGGCAGCAGTGATCTTTATTGATCAGTAGCTGGACAGTAAGGGGGGCAGAAAGAAAGGAGTCTGGACATGCAGCAGAAGACCACAGGCCAGGACTCAAACCTTCCCAGGTGTACCATGGAGCTGTAGCGTCCATAATGCCACTCTACTGAGTTAAACGTTGCCCTGATAACTTCACACAGTTGTCGTGTGTATTCATGATAAGAATCTTTCATTCCACCACATCCTAAAGTTGCTCTATTGGATGGAGATTTGGTGACTTTGGAGGCCATTGGAGTACAATGAACTCTTTACCATGTTTAAGAAACCTGTTGGAGATTATATGTGCTTTGTGACATGGTGCATTATCCTGCTGGAAGTAGCCAGAAGTAGTACACTGTGGTCAAAAAAGGATGGACATGGTCAGCATCAATACTCCGGTAGGCTGTGGCGTTATCCCCCACACCATTACACCACCTCTAGCAGTCTCAACCATTGGTAAAATGTAGGATGGACTCATGTTTTCATGTTGTCTATTGTGATCCTGACATCCGGCAAGGTTTTTCCAATCTTCTATTGTCCAGTTTTGGTGAGCCTGTGTGAATTGCAGCCTCAGTTTCCTGTTCTTAGCTCAAAGGAGTGGCACCCAGGGGGTGGTCTTCTGCTGCTATAGCCCATCTGCTTCAATGTTTAATGCTGTGCGTTCAGAGATGGTATTCTGCATACCTTGGTTTTAACAAGTGGCTATTTGAGTTACAGTTGCCTTTCTATCATCTCCAACCAATCTGCCCATTCTCGTTTGACCTCTGACCCCAACAAGACATTTTCGTCCTGCTGCTCACTGGATATTTTCTCTTTTTCAGACCATTGTCTGTCAACTTTAGAAAAAGTTGTATGTGAAAATCCCAGTACATCAGCAGTTTCTGAAATACTCAAACCAGCTTGTCTGGCACCAACAACCATGCTACATTCAAAGTCACTAAAGTCCCCTTTTATTCCTCATTCGGATGCTCATTTAAAACTTCAGCAAGTCGTCTTGATCATGTCTACATGTCTAAATGCAGATAGTTGCTGCTATGTGATTGGCTGATTATCTATTTGCGTTAAACAATTGGACACCTTTATTGTATCTTATAAAGAGGCCTGAGTATATTGGACATTCAAATACAGTCTTCAGCTCTTTTCATCACTGCTGTTAGCAGCTGCAAGATAGGGGCAGGGAGACAATACAACAAGGTAAATTGGAAAAGAAGGGTTATTTTCCACAGGTTGATTTCTTAAATGGTTTTATCTCTGTAGAATAAATGATTTAATGTTGCCCATGACTTTAATAGGAACAGTGGCAGCAGCTGCTGGCAGCAAAACTTCCATTCACTGCCAATGAAGCAGTTTCTGCTGTTTGTGGCCTCTGCCACAGCCTTGCTTGGCCTCGCATTGGTTTGTTTCTAACATCATCAGCTGTATGTACTCTGGTAAAAATTAAACTCACTGAATTAGATTTTAAAGCAACTTTTTTTCTGCCTCATTTATATTGCTGCTGGCAAAAAACTCCCAGTCCCAGTCCACCGACGGCTGGAACAGGCTGTGGATGAAAAGTCTAATCATCGTTTCACTTGCATTATTGGCAGTCACTTTTTAATTGCAATTAAGTGGAACTGTATGTATGCACACAGTATATATAGTCTTGAGTTCGCAGTGTTTGTGAGCACTACTGACACCATGTAAAGCATCATGTTGGATTGTGGTTTGTAATTATTATTGACAGATTTCTTTATTGAAACAGCCTGCAGCGTTTTAGCCGCACTGTAAACAGATGCACCATCTGCTATTCTGCTGTATTTCTAAAAAGTAGCAGCTCAACAAGCACTTTCTTTCATTTTAAGGAACACTTACCAATTATCAAAGTAACCTGGGGATCACCACATATTCCAAAACTGAAATTTTAAGGAATAATACTTAAAAAATTTTCATTCTGATCTAAAATATAGAATTTACATCGCTATATTGTCACAATAATGCGATGCATATAAGTGAAAAGTGAATCAAATTATTTGTTCGCAATGTTTTTGTAGACTGTTTTTAAAATATTTGAACTCGTGGTTGGAGAGGGAATCCTATTACTTACATCTCATGAATACTGCAGTGCTTTTTTTGTAAGCCAGGCATGTAGTTTTTCCCTTTAAATTACTTCAATGCAGAGGCCTAAAAGCCACCATCATGGGTCGGAGGGCTGCTATTGCCAATGGGTGCCACATGGATGAGCATGGCCCGGTGGGCCAGACAGTTACGGATCGCTTGCTTTTAATTAGCGGCTTCGCATGCAGTCCATGTGGAGCTGCAAGCCCACCGCAAACGCGTGGAAGATGTGACAGTTGGGAGACATGGGCCAGAGAAAGGCTCCGGTACTACTGCAGCGTCTCAACTCAACACAATGCCCAATGTGCACGCCAGACCCGCGGCAATTAGCTTCTAAGGTTCCCCCTCCTTCTGTGCCTTCTCTCTTTCTTTTTAATGTCGGAGCTTGGAAAGGCTCAATATAATCAAGTCAAGAAAAGTTTATTCTGTTTAGAATTCCATCTGGTTCCAGGGGGGCTAATTTTAGCGGCGCGCAGGAGTGGTATGCAGTGAGGCTGCATGTACCATCCTACTTAGAGCGGTGGGGGGGAGCGCTCACTGCAGACACCCAGGCTCCTAAGCAATAGACCGGCCGACTGGTGTTTCTAAACACTGCTGTAGCCGCTCTCCAATCACTCAGCACACCCTGTGTTCCAACAAAACGTGTTTCTCTGGCACTTACCACAGGATCCAAGACTCTTTCACCCCCGCTGCACCTAATTCCCCCCCTCTGGCCCTCTCCCTTTCCCCACCCTTTCTTTTCTGCCATGTACTAGTAACTTCTTCTGTTTCCAGCATCACCTCAGCTGAGGGCCCTGCAGGAAGAATGACCAAGTTGTGATGCTTTATGGCGATAACACCTATTGGATGTAAATTACAGTGGCCCGACTTTACAATTTTCATTATATATGCTTGCGTCATTTACAACTAGGAAGAGCAAAATTAAACTCACTAATTTCATAGTTTAAAAGCAATGTTTCTGATGTCTTATATTCAACAGGCACATATGGGTTTTTCACTTCACCATGCCGCAAAGTTACTCAGAGCTTAGTGGAAAAAAAGGATGGGAATAAATTAAGTGCAGCCTGATAAGTTATCACCACCTGTAGACATGTGGTAAAGACAAGTCACACCTGACCGAAATGTTTTCACAATGCTAATTTAACAATCTTTAGCTGTAGTTTATGGAAAATTACAGCCTGTCTGAGGGTGGATGTGGTGCTTCATCATCATTTCGCACTTTAGGGCTGTGCTGACACAGAATAGAGGAGACTTGTCCTCTGTCAGGCTCACACTGCACCAGAAGGGGAAACCTTTTCACGCCTAGCTGAGGAAACCTGAGAGAGCTTATATATGAGCTCTGTGGGACTTGAAGAGTCCAGTAGTGATTCAAACCGGTTAAGAATAACACACCTTCACCTACTAAGTATACTGCTTGGCTTAATATTTTTTCTTTGGAAAAAAAAAAAGAAAAAAAAATCGCACTGGTCAGAGCACAGTTTTATTCCCGTCTCTGGACTGCAATTTGTCATTTCACATTGTATGTCAGAATCTCACCCTCTGAAAAAACCACGTGAATCCCCACTGACCATAAGTAGATTATTTATAGTTTCACTAATTTGATTTTGGGGGTGTTTGATGGATCATGGACAACTGCAGCCACATAGTCTGCACTAAGGCATTTAAATACTTCATAATTAACAGTTTAACAGTGAAAACGTCATACTTTCTTAACCGTGAGAATTTCTCTTTTTTTTCAGTGTCACGCTAATCACAGCCATGTTTATTACTCTCAAAATACAGCTCGAAGGACATAAATATCAGCTATATGTTCATGTCAAGTTTTAATAGTGGAGGGATTTTAGTTTCCTGCAATTAATAAAGTTTAATTTGTACAAACATTAAAAAAAAGTCTATTTAAAGAAAGAGAATGAGAATCACAGAAAAGGAAAAAAAGCACTAAATGACTAATACTGTATATGAATTATAATAATAGGTGGATAGCCCACAAATCTCTAAGTGTGCAAATAAAGCAGTCATTTATCCTTAATTTCCAGCTGTTCCTACCATCTTTTCTTTGATTAACCTGAAGCAAAGTATAGATTGGTCATCAGCAAATGCTGTTATTAATCTCTGTCTGCAGTCTTAACAAATGAAGGCTACAATCATATGGAAACAATCTGGCCCTTGCCCTCGAAGAGACAGAAAACAGAGCCAAATGAAGAACATCCTTTCTCTTAAGACCTGTAATTTGTTTTTATTACCTATTAGGTAAAACACCTCATTTATCACTGTCAAGCCCTTCACAAAATGATAGCTGTCCACATGTAAATCAGCTAATGCGATGTATGGTTCAGAATTAAGTGGGCTCTTTCTTATGAAATGCTCCACTCTGTGGGCTCAGTGACCCAGCTCAGCCACCCACGACCAGACGTTTTTCTTTCGCTGGGCTGTGCTGGAAAACCCAGCAGAGAATACTTAAAAAAAAAGAACTGATTAAGTACAGACCAAACTGTGTTTCTGTGCCTCATACGGTATGAGCCAGGGACATGGATGTGTGCGTGCTGCAAATCCAGGCCTTAACGATGAATATTATTAAACACAAAAAATCTTATCCTGCTTTGTCTGTTTTTTACATATTTTTTGACAAATGCATAACACATTTATTCCATAAAAATGGAATCACATGCATTGATCTTTATCCGGACTGGCTCAGCACACGCTGAAAGTTAAACCCTTTACATTTTAGACTGAAGTAAGTCTATAACCTTACAACCCACAAAGATGTTCATTGTGTAGCAGCTCAACTCTTATGGTTTACACATAATCAATAAAAAAAAAAAACTGATTCAGGAAGAATTCAGTCGATTTTAAATCACTTACAGCCTAATTTCTCACTGGCATATAAAAACAATTTCGTATTTGTAGAAAAAATCTGCATATATATCATCGCGCTGAAGTTATAACTTGCCACTCAAATTGGAAGATTTTGTCAGTTTATGTGCGAGTCCTTAGAAGAGAAGACCCCCCCGGCAACTTTATCATTACTAATTCAGCGTGTTGCACTCTGTGCCATGATAAGCAACTTGGACCACTACTTTCAGCGGGTCTGAAGCACAATGACTGACAGGCCCCATCTGAGCTGTTCCAAGAAACACAACTCAAAATACATGATACGGAACCATCCAATACTACTGTAGAGCATATCTGTCAGTCTGGGGGACCTCTCCAAAACAGGGACCACACACTCTTTATTAGAGCCAGTAAAATGTCCCAAAGATGTGGCTGGACTGAGCTTTCTGCATAGCTACCACGAACAATAGTAGGATTGTGCTGCTCCTCTCTTTTTCTTTTTGTAGGCTGAGTATTCTTTTTTTTTTTTTCTAGCATTTGTTATTCTCACTTAAACTACAGGCTGGCTCCATGAGTGGGCCACGGCGTCTCAGAACCGGGCCCTGCTCAGGCCAGGAAAAACCCGGCGGAGCCAGACGAATAAAAAGCCAAAGCGCCGACGCCGCGCGGCTCCCAATCTGGTTCCTGTCAGGGGGACATCAAGGGAACACCCGCAACGCAATCTCCAAACGTCTCCCCTTCCTTTTTCCCCGCTTTCCCTGCTTCTCTCCTTCCATCCCTCTCCACCCTTCAAGCGATACGTCTTACAGATGACTGAACCGTCGCCAAATGCTCCCAGAATGCTTCTTCTTTTTTCTTTTTTCCCCCCTCCACCATCTCTCGCTTTTCCCCCCTTTCGTGTCTCTGTGTTTGGAGCCAGCCCACATGGATTTGGGATCAATTTAGGGTGAAATGATAATTACCCTGTCAGTTTCAATTCCGGCATGATGAAGTGAGAAACAGGAAATGTAATAAACATAAATGGAATCTCACGCGCTTTTGATTGGGAGAGGAATTGAATCAGACTCCACAAACTCGGTCAAATTGTCAATTCTGCGCCATCCCTGCTGGGAGACAGTCTTGCATTTATGCCCCATCTCACACCAAAATGCTGGTTAGAGTATATTGCTTCAGATAATTACCAAATTCCACATTCAACTCAGAGACTATGTGCCTGTAACTGTTTAGTTTGGAACTTCATACATCAGAAATGATTCGTGTCTCGTCTTTTCGGAGGAAAACTCAGGAGCGTCCCCCCCCCCCACTCCTCCAAAATCAGCAGAGGACACACATCTCTCTGTATTTGATAACCACATTTAGCACCTGAAGCTAAAGTGAGCTTAATTTTTGAGCACATTTGAAAGATCAGCTTAACAGTAGCCGGCTCCAACCCTGTCATGTCTGCTGCTCCACAGCTGATGTATGGAGCTGATTCTACGCAGGACGCACTACACTGCCTGGATTTGTTTAACCCAGCAGATCAACCTTCAGACGGGAGCATGTGTGCAGGTAATGGCTGCCATATGAGGTGAGGCCCGGTGGATGCTACAGTGGAGGAATAGCACACACACTCCTCACACATGCATACACAAGAAAGAACATCACCCCTGGAACTGTTATGAGAGACAACAACAAATGTGCAAATATTAAAAAAAAGGTCAATATTTGAAAGCATCACAACTCCCTCCCTGTTCGGGCGGTTCATTGGGAGTTTAAGTTTATGAATGAACAAAATATTGATACAAACTTGAACTAATTCTAGACTCCATTTGCTGTTGTGATGCCAGTGCGGCTTTGAGCTGTGCCCCCAGTTTGCCGACTGTTGCTGGATTTTGGTTTGCTGAGAGAAGGGAATGGACTCGGGCAACAGGCGAAGTTGCCAGGCGGTGTCTGGACGTTGCTCTGAAAGAACGACCGCCTAACCGACCACGGTCTAGCAGGATAAACAGCCCCCTGTAATGAGGATACACCAGAACTAATAGGTCTTTCCAGCATGAATAATCATTCACAAAGCAAACAAATAAATGTCAGAGATTAAACACGACAGGGGCATCTTTGGCATTCACCGCGACCACCCAGGAGGCCACAAGGACTCTCAATGACGAACTTAGCTGACAACCACTCTAATGAAAATAAACAAACAAAACACCCTCTTACTTATGAGAGTGTAATAATTAATTGTGCATGTGTTTTCAGGGTGAAATTTTCCAGTGAATGCATCTTCGGAAGGGTTGAGTTTAAAAAAAGGTTGTAAAGTAGATGTTGGCAATTTCAAAATGAGCAATTTTAGTATCTGATTTCATCTCTTTCACACTGTTTTACAGTGTGGCTTATAAGGGCAAGCTCATCGTAATTCTTTCCCCTGATACGTCACCCTGTCCTAAACTGGGCAGTATGACTGTAAATTAATTTGTTCCCTTTGCTGTACAGACAGTGAAGTTGAGTAGTAAATTTCCAAGAGTAAGCTCGGAAAGGATGAAGGAGCTCTATCTCATAGGCAGTCATTAGTGAGTGAACCATATAAATCCAAGTAGCTCTAAAGCAGACCGTCTTTTTCCTCCAACATAGTGATTATACATCCTTGAGCCTTACAGCTCAAGGATGTATAACACAGAGAACAGCTTAGGGGGAGGTAAGATGTAGTGTTAAACACAAAAAGAAGAGGAAAGCATACCGCCCCGGCTCATGAGGCCGCTTTTACGAGATGCCCTCTTGTAATTAAAAAATTGAGCGTTGTGGCTGATATTTAACTTGACCTTCGGTGTGAGCAATCGTCAAGGAAAGGATCGGCGTGGGAGCTCTCCGCATCTCCCGCAACCTGATTTATAACGGCAACCCACCAAGCAGCAGCAACAGGAGAGCGAACTAGACCCAGGGGCTTGATAAAAATGGCTGGCGATGAAAAGGCCTCAGCTACCAGCAGCCATCCTCTCGCCTGCACAAGCCAGATAGCTGCAGAGAGTCGAGCCAAACGCTGCACCTGGCCTCTGCAGAGCCCGCCAAGTCTCTTTCCTGTTCCTGTTTCCTGTTATGACGTCTATTTTGAATGACTTTTCTCCTTTTTCTTTTTAGCCATGCAGTTTAAAGCAGGTAAAAGGGGGCATTTGAGCATTGAAAACACCTGGGACAGCAGATTGAGCTGCACACTGGGGCAGCCGTGCTCTGGAACATGTCTGCAGACAAATTAGTCTGCCTTTGCTGATTAGTCCGGTCAGCCTCTCGCCTGGCAAGCAAAATATCAGCATGTGACAGTGTAACACAAATAACACTGTCAAGTGAAATAAGTTTGACATATTAGTTGAATAATTTCATTATCATTAATTTGTGGTATTCATACTGCATGGAAAATGTAAAAATTGGCTTTTTCAGACAGGACTTAAAACCTTAATCTGTATGTTTTGGACAAAAATAGCCGCAAATTATTGAAGATTTTGGTGGGAAATAAAAAAAGAACTGTTTATTATATTTAAAACACATTGTCCTATAAAATAAATTTGCAATGAAAACAGTTTTTGTGATACATTTTTGTTAAATTTAGAACATGAACTATGTCCCACTGGACTCCATAATTTCTTGATAATATGTTGGAAATGTAGAAACAATACTAATATTTCCCTGTTAGATTGGTGTCCAGGATGAAAGTTCTCGAAAAATAAACGAGGGTCTCTCTGGTGCACCATCCAGCTTCTTTTAGTCTGTTTTTGAACCCTTTGATCCCTGAGCCGTTTTTTTTAGGCCTTTGCTTGAATACTCATAATGAAATAAGTATATCTCTGCCACCACAAA
>JAOXYM010000024.1:6972528-6996621 GCA_028567055.1 Leptatherina wallacei | reverse complement strand
GGGGGGGGGGGGGGGATCTATTTTGAGAAGAGGGCCACCACAACCCCAAATCACCCCACCCTGCCAGTGTCCCATCTTACCCCACAGTACCTCAGTCTACTGCGCCTCAACCCTCCCACTTTTGCCTACTTGCCTGCACTGCTGAAGCTCTGCTGATGCATCTCTTGTGATAAAATAATCTCAAGGGTGAGGGGTCAGGCTGCAGGAGAGGATGACATGCCTCTGACTCTCCTCATCCATCCAGGCCTTTCATTACTAATCTCCATGAAGCTCCATCTTGCGTGAAACCCCAACCTTATAGCCTCAGCGTCGGTCCCAACCTCAGCCCAGGGCCCTGAGACAGCCAGGCAGCCAGACCCCTCAGAGAGGCGCGCTGCCTTTGTGTGGCTGCACTCCCCAGCTTGTCTGCCTCCCATTATTCCCCCATTCAAGCTCCAAATCAAAGCCAGCTCACATATGAAACGCTTTTGAGGTTTAAAGCTTAACTATACTGCTGGTCTATAACTACCGCTGCTACTATTACAGATGCTGCATGATGGATCAATATTCATGTTCCCACTGTCCAGAGGTATAGGGAGGGTTATTCTACTGTATCTTATAACTCTAATATTAAAAATAAGATCCTGTTTCCAAACTAATTAAGGTCCACGGGTCTCAGATCAAATACGAGCTGGTATATTTTATTCTAATTAATAACTGCTCCGTCTTGTGGTGAGTCATGATTATAGTGTGCCCTTATTTCGTTCTCAGTTTGACAAGTGGTCAGTCAAATGGAGTGCCAGGGGGCTGGAGACAGAGAAGTACGGAGTATGGAGTTGTTTTTTCTATTTTTTGGAGTGGGGGGGTTCTTCTCTTTTTCTTTCAGCTCACCCTTTATTTAATCTAGCCGGAGTGGAAATGAAACGACAGCTGTACCACTCACACACTCCCCTACGAGTGATGATTGATGCTTTTTGATTCCCCTTTTTCTGATGTTCATTTTGCTATGGTGCCCTTTCAATAAATATTTTTAAGTCTGTCAGTTAATTCTGAAATTCCTTCGATGAACTCTGTCCAGAAAAATAAACAGGGCAGCCACAGCAGTTGGCCTGGATGGGGAGTTGTTATTTTGTTCGGGCCATTGGCAGGGTCCTCTCCACAGAAATATTGCTTATTTTGCTTCGTTTCAGAGTCAAGCTTCTGACAGTTTATGTGAAAAACTGCAAACTGGATTGCCATTTAAACACAACTGCTCTGCTCTGTAATTACAAGCTCCATTCACACAGATGATTTGGACAGACAGCCACAGATTGAGGATTGTTCTTCAGACATACACATTCTCACAATCTATAACAAACTGTGGTCGAATTGCAATCAGAGAGAGAAAAAGAATAATTTTCCTCATCATATTCGTCATCATATTTGCATTAATCTTTCCCTGCTTTTTTAAGGATTGAACTGGAAACCTTGGAAATCCCTACAGAGCAATTTGTTGGATAGAATTTGGGAAAACACTGCGGTGAAATCCAATGTCCTGTCTTTATAAAGGATGTTGCGCTGTAGAAATGTTGACACAATCACCTCAAAAATGTCCTGCGTCAAAATTTGCAACTCTCATCGGGTGGTTTAGGTCCAGTCAGAGGGCTTTGTTGTAAAAGTCACGAGTGGGCTGGTGGCTATAGTGGCCCACAACCCGCTCAAAAATAGAAATGGTACATTCCAAACCAATATAACAGCGGCAGTGCACCATCACAAGACCGCAGTAAATGGTAAAATTATTGTGCATAGTTTCTGAGGCACGCCTAAAAAAAAAAAAAAAAAACCCACTGTGTCTTCATGCTCTCCCGCTAACATCAGGTAGTACTTAAGTGTCCTTCGCCCTAATGTATGACTAAACATGCTGCCCTCTTCAACAAGCTGCCCCAATATATGCAGAGTGGGACACTGCCATGTGCTGCCTCTGCCTCACCAGGCCGTAAAGACACCCACCCCTTCAATAACAGGATATGGTCTGCATTTCTCATTTTGCAAATGTGCACAAACAGCTCTTTAAAATTAAACTTCTGTTTGATTAAAAAAAAGAAAAAAGAAAGAAGTCACACAGCAGCCGCCCATTTCCTGGGAAACTTTCTGTGTCGCTAAAGCCTTCTCAAATCTGTTCCTCCTGTGTCTCACTGTGCAGGCCCCTGTTTTCCCACTCTTGTGTTGTAAAAATCAGGAATGTCCCGGCTGTAATGAAGCTGCTCTCTGAAAAGAAAGCAAGAGAGAAAATTGAATTAATGTTAATATGCCCATTAGGTTACCACCCAGCAAGAGAAATATGGCAAACCTCAGCCATTCATGCAGCAACGCTGTTAATCACTTTGTTACAGTCCAAACTTTCATCTGCGTAGTTTTGGCCCAGAGCACGGGGGAGAAGAGAAGGCAAACCCAGAGCTAAACCAGAGATCTGTCTGCAGCGTAGTCAGTCTTCCAACCACGCACTGAAAGCTCCTGGTGAACACACAAACTCTGCTGTGAGGTATCCTTGAGGAAAATATCCACTTACTTCGCAGCAACACACAAAGGTGTGCCTCAAACCGGGCTGAAATAGAAAAGCTGACACGCCGTCACTCTAGCTGTGTCAAATAACCCTCCTGTACTTGTTGGCCTTTAAGGAGGCCATTGGATGAAAGAAGGTAGTGACTCGGACCAAAGCTGTCAAAAGTTTTAATTTAATCTTGATGGAAAACTTCACCTCACACGACAAATAGTAATACTGTTTTATGTCTGTTGGCCTTTTATTTGTTGGGAAATTTATGGTCTAAATATTGACTCCAAATTGGTGCTTTAATTAGCTGTGGCTGTTGGAAACAGTCAGTAACAGAAGCAATGAAATCAAGCCTTGGGATGTCGTCACTGAATAGAAGAAATGCAATGTTACGCTCGTTCACATTTCACAGATCTGAATCTATTTGTGGATATATCCGTGAATCATCTGTTGCGCATCAAACAGATCCACAGTTTTATCTAACAATGGGAGTAGCATCAACATGAATGTGTTCCAGATCTGGCAACCTGATAGCATGCCTTTCTTCTCCCTGTAAACAGATCATCCATTCAAAGCTTCTACATCTTACTTAAGACCAGCCCAGGCTCAGTGTCCGCTGACTGGTTCCACGTGTGTGCAGGCGACACAGACTTTTGTGTGTGTGTGTATGTGCGTGTGGTTGCGTGTATATGGCCACACTGAGGGGGTCATGAGTCACTAGAACACGGACGTGACTGATGCCCTCTCTAAGTCTTACTCTAATTACTGCTGAGGTGTTGCTGATTGTCATGGTGACAATCCAGAGCTTGGCCGGTGTGATGTTACAGCCTCACCAAGATGACACTGTCACAAAACCCAAGCTCATAAGCTGTAATTGTGTATTTTCAAAAGCACTGCGCTACTCAATCACTACACACCTTGACGTTTGGATGTGCGCAAGTTGTGGCAAACAGCGACCCTGTCAACTGCTGTAGTAATTACTGCTGAGTAATGTCCTTGCTATGGCTTGGAAAGTGAAAAATATCACTAATAAATCTGGAGGCCATTTTAGGACGTCACCCAACAGGCTGTGGGTTCGCATGGGGGGGACTTGACTATTATAAGCCAAAACAACCTTAACAACATCAAATTAAAGCTCTCATCAAAAGTTGGTTTCCCTGGAAAGAGGACAAGAAAGCAAAAAGTTGTCCAACAAAGCAGCACAGTTAGAGGAAATACCCACACCGCTGACTGCACAGAAGCACAGCCTCCAGTCATTTCCAATGCTTGCAAAGACAATCGGGATACACTGAGGCTTAAGTAATAAGCCCAAAATGACTTCCAGAGCAGCAAGGCCTTCTCCGTGATGCAGGGAAATCAGAGCCACGCGAGTTGAGGGTTTCGTGAAGGATCAAAGATCGTGATTAGCCTGCACTGTCCATCCACTATTATGGGGAGATCTAACAGCGATGGCAACCATATGCTGACTGGATTAACCTCTCCATCACAATCACTATCCAAGGGAGGAGATGAGGACAAGAAAAAGCACAAAGCAGGCGAGCAGAGCAGAGCAGAGAGGTGAGAGGAGCCAATGAGATGGGGGAGTGATGAGAGGAGTGGAAGTGAGAGAGGTAGAAAACATCAAATGTCAGTCATTGATGTGTGGCATAACACGTGTGCCCAATATGCAGGAAGGCTTTTGGCAGGTTTCCCTGACCTATATAGTCCGGAAGTTAGAGAAACTGCAGGCTCAAACAAGTCTTTCAACTTTTAAATGAGCCACAGTAGATTCTCTGTACTGCACATTTGGAATTTTAATAAAGCTGATGCAAGTGAGCAGAGAAGTTTAATTTCTCCAGCTGCAGTGAAGGATGGGGGAAGTCATCAGATTTAGTCAAACATTTATCATTTACTTTAGAATTGAGCTGAAGCGTATAACCCCTGTAAATTAGGATGCAACATCTATGTCTTTATTTCATGCTAGAGCACGGTAAGGCACATGAAACAAAACTATTACCCGGATAATGTTCATGTTAGAGGAGAATTTCCCTTCAGGATGCTCAAAGTTGCAACTTTTAAAATATTCTTTCATTTGTCAAGAGAAAAAGCTTTTACCAACATGCATGGAAAAAAACTGTTGGTATGCAAAGCTGGTCTTTTCAATGTCCTGAGTGACTTGAATCAGTTTAGCAAAAAGATGCTTAGAAGCATTTACCAGTACTCTGTATCCCTGGCTCTCTATATGGTGAAAAGATCTTTGGTCTTCATAACGAAGGCTTCATCACCACCCTGAAATTCCATTAGCTTGTAGCCACCCCAATCCTGATTGTTGGTTTGTGAATTTAATTGGAAACCAAAGTAAACACTCATATTATTTATTATTTGCAATTTACTTTTATAATTGTCTTCTTAATCTATGTTATTTCTAATTGTTTTATTTAGATTATTTTCATTTTTGTGTCCTTGCATGTTGTTTTTTGATCTGTACAGCACGTTGGATGTTTCTTATGCATTTGATAAAGTAAATAAAAGCAAACAAATAAATTTGAGTTGAGTTTAATATTATCATTAAATATAAATCAGTATTTTCTGAAATAATGACAGAAGCTGACAACAAATACTCCAGATGTATTTTTTTTCAAAAGAGACAACTTATACACAGCCTGGACACAAAAAAAAGTCGCCCCCCCCTCAAAAAAAGGTCACACGTTCTAATATTTTGTTGGACCACCTTTAACTTTGATTACGGCCACAGTTGTTGTGGCATTGTTTCAATAAGCTTTTGCAATGTCACAAGATTTATTTCCATCTAATGTTGCAATAATTTTTACCAGGATCTTGCAGTGATGACGGGAGAGTCTGAGCACGGTGCAAAGCCTTCTCCAGCACATCCCAAAGATTCTCAATGGGGTTCAGATCTGGACTCTGTGGTGGCAAATTCATGTGTGTCTCATGCTCCCCGAACCACTGTTTAATGATTTGAGCCTGATGAATCCTGGCATTGTCATCTTGGAATATCCCAGAGTCATCAGGGAAGAAAAAATCCATTGATTGAATAACATGGTAATTCAGTATATTCAGGTCGTCAGCTGACCTCATTCTGTGGGCACATAATGTTGCTGAACCTAGACCGGATCCACTGCAACCCCAGATCATAGCAATGCCCCCACAGGCTTGTACGGTAGGCATGATGGGTGCATCACTTCTCTTCTTATCCTGATGCGCCCATCACTCTGAAACAAGGTAAATCTGGACTCATCAGACCTCATGACCTTCTTCCATTGCTCCTGAGTCCAATCTTTATGTTCCATAGCAAATTGAAGCCTTTTTCTCTGGTTAGCCTTACCGATTAGTGGTTTTTCTTATGGCTACACAGCTGTTCAGGCCCAATCCCGCTAGTTCCCATTGCATTGTGCATGTGGAAATGCTCTTATTTTCACAATTAAACATAGCCCCGAGTTCTAATGGTTTATTCTTTGATTTGATTTTGCCAAAGGTTTAAGTGATCGCCGATAAAAATCATTCAGGATTTCTTTCCAACCACATTTCTTTCTGGAAGACGATGGTTCCCCACTATCCTTCCAGTCTTTAATAATGCCTTGGACAGTTCTTAACTCAATTTTAGTTTCTGCATCTCCATAGATGTTTTCTCTGCTTAATGCATGCCAATGAGTTGACCCTTCTTAAAAAGACAACATCTTTTCCACGACCACAGGATGTGTTTTTCAATAAGGGAGTTAAGAAATGAGATGCTACTCATTGCATCAGTTGGGGTCAAATAACTTGTTGCCAGCTGAAAGATAATTACCCATGTTGTAATCATCCAATAGGAGGCTCTTATCTACTTGCTTGGTTAAATCCAAGTGGCAACTTCTTTTTTGGCCAGGCAGTGTATATGTGGCAAACCACCAGTGTGTCAAATACAGGCGAATATGAGACTGGGATAGTGGGGTTTGGTGGATAACCTTTGATTTTAAAAACACATCCATGATTGAGACAATAGATTCCAGCAGCTACAAGAACAGCCATACTTGTGTTGACTGACTGTTCATTGTCTTTCTGTACGCTAACTCTGCAATATAAGCCATGTATAAAGCCTTTCGCTCCTTTTGTGAGATGAAGGACTTTTTGTGTTTGTAAAACCAATTAGCTCCTTTTCAAAGTTCATATTTTGTATAATGATCTTCAACAGCTGTAAACAGTTTTGTTTGTGACATTGTAAATGGCTCAAGCTGTTCCAGCTGTTCCCAAGAATCCCTGTATTTCACACACTGATTCTAACCAAAGTTTACAAAGATCCTGGTGGACTTTGTAGTTAGTGATGCGACGGATTGGTCACCCTACACTGACTTCAATCCTATCTTGGCCACCTCACTAAAACATATGAGACAAACCCTGGGCTCCAGGATGAGAGTCGCATATAACATGTTTACATATGTAAGTGGTGTGCACTTGGACAGACTTTTTCACCCATCTTAAATTCATAAACTGCTGTAAGCTTGTGTAAGTTTATGGGTAAACACATAACCTGAAGGTGTTTGGTTGTGGCTTTGAAAATGTAACCAAGTGAGCTCATAGTTAATTAATCAGCCCATTAATCAACTTGTGCCAACTCCGGGCTCAAATAACCATTACCTCTGAGAAACGAATGGCCTCTACACAAGTGGCTGTTAATAAATCACACTCTTTCAAATGAAGTAGACTTTTTGTGAATGATTCAACTCTATCTACTCTCTGATTAAATTGTGTTGTCCAGTTTGCACTGAGATAGGGATGTGCATATTGGAATCAATACTTTGATATCTGACAGACAAAATATTGGATTCAATACTTTTGTAAACATCCCGATACCACTGTGTTCATATAAAACTTGCAATTTGTTTTCACTTCTGAGAGTTGGGCAATAAAGTTACATGGAAGCCTATCAGATGTAAAGATGATGAAGTTGCTAGTATTAGTGATGTTTTCTTTTAATATTTTACTGGTTCAATGCAGGGCACTATCTTATTTCAATTTAAGAAAAGTAATTCATTCTATATTAATTTGTAGTCTAACTATTTTAAAGATTTATTTGGATCTTCTACAATTTACTTATTCACACATTAATCATCTTATAAGTATTTCTTTCAAGTGATTATGTGCATGAGTTTTATTCATTTTTCATATTGCCCTTACAATAAAGATATTCTTGCATTCTGTACAATCACGTGATTTTCCTTTAAAGGGTAAAACATATTGGTATTAATGAAAATGTACCATAAGTATATATTATTTTTTCATTAGATGTTGTTGTTGTTTTGTTTTGTTTGTTTGTTTGTTTGCTTTTTAGTGTGTGTGTGTGTGTGTGTGGGGGGGGGGGGGGTCATATTGGCCAAATGATAACTTTTAAATGAATGAATGAATGAATTATACTTTATTGATCCCCGAGGAGAAAACCAACTTCATTTAATGTATGTATAGTTTCCTGGCCTAACGCAGCCTTTTGGTGTGTTGAATTCCCTCTGAGTGCCACATAGGTGGCTACATATGTCCCAACATGAATCTCACCTTCGTATAGTTTGCTGAAAAAAGATGGTAACACATACCTGTATAAGTCACTTGGCAAAGAACAAGATTTTTGCCCTGAGAATGTTATAAGTTCTATTTGTTTGTGTGTTTGTTGCATGGGCAGAATTAACCTATCGTTATCGAGTGGGCTTTGCATGCATGTTAATGTTTAAGAATAACAAAATAGATGAAAGCATTGACCATAATATACAGCAGTGATGTGCAGATCAATACTATCGATACCTCCAATACTCGCTATTTATGTTAAAATATGGCTATTATAGTCATTTGTGGTAAATATATAGTTTATTAACTGTATACAGCCGGAAGCCATTTTACTGTCTCATCTAAATTAAACCCAGTTGGTAGGAACAACTTTTTCTTCCACCTTTCATAGTTATATGTGATATAAGACACGGTGCAGCGGCACGCCACTCACTCTCTTGCTCAGTGCTCACTCAGTCTGAAGAACAGTCACATGTGGCACTGACTAGCAATGGCACGCTGAATGATGTGTGTGGGAAGACAAAGAGGTATTGTAGCAACACAACAAACCTCCTTAAACATCTGAGAAACAGCCATAATGCAGACAATAAAGAGGTTATGATGAGGCGATGCAAAGAGGAGGGTAGGTACTTTCCAGGTATTATTTGGGTATAGAGGGAGAAAATATGGAGATGTATAGCATTGATGCAAAATTTTGGCAAAGTTATTTTCATTTGTCTGCTCAGTGTAGGTTTTGTATTGAAATAAGTAAATGCTAAGTAAATATCTGTATGATTTCAGGGTGGAGGGATATGTGAGCCCCTGAGATCACTTCCATTGGTTCAACAGGCCTAGATTTAGTCAGTTGATAATGCTTGCAGAGGCTGGGAGTGTTTCTCAAAACATAAGTGCACTGGAACTTGCTTCTGTCGTGCACACTTTCATGGGTAAGTGTTGACCCAAATGGAACACTGACGTTTTGCACTTACTAGTAGTGACGGACTAGCATTCGACTGTGATTCCCCAGCTCTCCAAGAATATCCGCTAAATTAACATACACAAACTATAACATTAATTATTGGTAACACGTATAAACTATTTACGTCTGCTAAACCGGCTAAAATCTGCTAGCATTTACTGTTTTAACTCTACTGAGCCAGTATAAGTCTCTCCCCTTCCTCTACATCGGCAATATGCCGTCCGTTTAGTGCAAGAAGTGGCCATTGTTTACATTTTTGGCCGTTATCAGGGCAGCATCCGGATACTTTCAGGGCAAGGCAAGTTTACTTTGTATTTGTATAGCACATTTCATGTACAGGACAATTCAAGGTGCTTTACATACAAACATTAGAAACATTAAAGCGGGGTGCAGAAAGCATTAAGAATTAAAAACAAAAGTGAAATGATAAAATAGACAACAAAATAAAGAAACCCTCAGAGAAAATAGCATGTATCACTTGTTATTATAAACGGCAGCAAATAGAAACGTTTTTAACCCTGATTTAAAACTGCTGAGAGTTTCAGCAGATCTGCAGGTTTCAGGGAGTTTGTTTCACATATGAGGAGCATATAAACTAAATGCTGCCTCTCCGTGTTTAGTTCGGACTCTGGGAACTGAAAGTGGACTTGACCCTGATAACTTGAAGGATCTGGTTGGTTCATAACGAACCAGAAGATCCTGAATGTATTTAGATTTTTAGAAAAACCAAAATATGGCTGAGAAATATTCCATAGATAGATAGTTATTTTAACATGACAAGAACAAACGTGCGGTCATTGTAGCAATTATTTATTTAATGATGTATTTTAGTGGGAATTTCAGTTTGAGTTGCAAAGTATTGTAAAAAATGTTAACAATTCCTTTCTCCTTCGTGTAGGCTGCTTTGAAAGTGATTTCCCAAACATATTAAGTTTTTGTAAAAAGCATCAGTATTGAAAATACTGGCTTGAATTTGACCTTGTATTGGATCAGAAGGAAAATCTGTGGTATTGCACATCACTAATAGACAACATTCTTGAATATGTCAGCAGTCAACTGTCGTGGAGTTTTTTGTACTTGACGCACAAGAAACCAAAATTTAATTTTCTTTATTTAGTGTCCCCTTACGGGCTCCGTATATGTGTGTGGTCTGTAAATCTACATGATATATGGACTTTTCCCCCAAGTGTTTAACATAAGGCAATGCTTGATGTTGACTTAAAATATGTAAAAATTCACATAACATAAAGCATGGGATGTGTGCATATGTTACACAGCTAATGATTATATCAATACTGGTGTTGGCTAAATAATCTCAAGTTTGCATTTGAATGTGTTGCAAACATTGTCATCAGTTTGATTGTAGATCCTCATAGTTGGTTAGCTAAATTGCCACCTAGTACATTAGACTTCTTGGCATAGGCTATAGTGCTAGTTTTCCCTCCGAAATTCACTGCAAAAGTTAAAATATTTCAGAACACTTGAGGTAACTTTATTGAAAGGGAAAAAACAGAGGGCAAAGTTTCACACATCTTCGTATTTCCGTAGGAATGAGTTGGCTTTCAGTTGACTCGCATACAAACACATGTATATGAAAATGAGACTGAGCGTTAAGCATAAAGTGTACATTACCAGAATAAGATGCGTCTTGGATGAAAAGATTCTGTAGCACAGATGAGCTGTAAATATACATTAACTAACATCCTCTCTGTTCAAAATACCTCAATAGTCCATCTTTTGACAAAATACAGAGATCAAATTGAACGCCAGGGTTATAACTACTCTTATTGTATGGTAGAAATTAATTCTATTTGCAGTTAGACCTCAGTAAATGAGCCATGAAGAGTGAAGAAATTCCTTAAATGTCAGTCAGCTGTTTGTTACTCCTTCATGTCTCCTTGATCCTCTCCTCCAGCGCTGTGCCTGTTCCAGATTACTCAGATGAGCCAAAGAGTCCTAGGTTTAATGGGCTTGTGCTCCCTTTCATCAGCAGAGAGCCCAGTCATCACTGCTGAGTGGAAAGCCTACGTGGGCTTGACTGTCGAGGGAATAGGAATAGGAGCGGGATTAAGTGATATCATATTGTTTAGTGGGGGATCTCCCTCCCTTGGCAGCAGCTCTGAGATTCAGTCATGCCTTCAATAGGTGGATAGTCATCATGCCTTGTGAATTGGCTCTGTGAACAGTTATACAGCACTGGTGATATTTTATCTTGCAGCTGTCATGACAGTAAATAGAAGTTAAAATGAAGGCATTTGTTAAAAAGAGGTGAGTCACTTGTATATCATAAAGACACACTCAGGCAGGGATATTACACAGAGCATCTGCTGGGGTCTGTCTTTCTGTTCTCCAGCTGAGTAAGCGAGTGGGTGCGACCCCTAACTTCAGTCCCTTGAGGGCAGTTTTTGCATGGAGTCAACTATTGAATAAAATGTTGAAGCCATAGTCATGATTTACAGTTTTTCTGTATCAAACATTTCATTTTGTTTTCAGTGTTGAATCAGACTTCATGCTTAAATGAAATTAAGTTTACAGAAATAAATGAAAGGAGGAGATTCTGTACCTGAGTCAACACGAAAGCACTGTGGTTGCACTGGAGGATAGAGATATTTGTGATTCTGGGGTTGTGCCTGTGAAAAAGCAGGCCCTTATATCCACCATTCCGTTCTAATTAGGTGCAACAGATTCAATATAAACGTCACGGCCTCTCACATAATCCTGCCCATTAAAATAAGAACCTCCATTAGGGAGCACTGATGTAATGACTGTTATGAATACAAGCAGTTCAAAATGTCAAATGTCATTTATCAGGGCCACCCAGGTTTCTTCGTGTTACGAAACCGAAACAAAAGTTCATGAAGGATTGTCATTAAGTTCTTTTCATGACCGGAATAATAAGCTTAGAAGGAATACGAGAGGAAGTATTACAGGGAATGAAATAAGAGAATATTCTCCTTGGAATCGTATTTTTTATGATTCGAAAGTGGAGTGAGAGATTGGACATGCAGTCAGGGTGATCTAGTGGCTGTAATTAAAAACTTTTGACCAAACTTCTGCACACAACTCTCTACTGAAAATCATGGACAGGATCTTTGCTTTCAGGTGGCTCTTCTTTAAAAAAAAAAGGAAAATCACCTTTTTTTTAGACACATAAACCGGTAGCTGGTTAGTCATATTGCAGATTTGGTGAAATCATAATATATAAGACAATACTTAACTGTTTGATTATTCACAATTTAAAGGATATATTTAAATTTGATGTTGCCTCAATTCACTATTGAGTACAAATTTCTGATTATTTTTTGTTTTTATGTAATGTTAAATGTTATGTTGTATGTTACATGTCAAATGCACCTGATAGGCAAATAAAAAACTTCCTGCAATCAGTTGAGGAATTATTCTGAGGACAGGAAAAAGTGAATACAACCTATCAATACATTGATCAATGAACTATGCAGCGACATAGATTAAATTTGAACATATTAATCAAACATCAATGCAGTACTCATTTGTAAGACATTCTTCAGAAAGAACACGAGGAACAGTATCAATTCTTTTTTTTTAATGAGGAAAATGTTGGTATCCTACGGTGTGGTATGTAACTATGATATAAGTAAGATCTCAAAATATTCAATTTTAGAACTAGAAGTACAATATATTGTGATTTAAGGTACACCTATAGAAATTTAATCAAATCGGAATCATAGTATGGTAACATTTTCGATATTGGGAAAAATAAAATTGTTACCTCTATCAAGGCGAAGATCATGTATTCGGTGGCGTTGGTTTGTCTGCCTGTAAGCAACATAATTCAAAAAGTGATGGATTAATTTTTATTACAGGAAATCTCTGCTTACTCCGGCTTCCTCCCACTGTCCAAAGACATGCATGATAGGTTGATCACTCTAAATTCTCCCTAGGAGTGAGTGTGTGCGTGAATGGTTGTTTGTCTATTTGTGTTGGCCCTGCAACAGACTGGCGACCTGTCCAGGGTGTACCCTGCCTCTTGCCTGATAATTGCTGGGATAGGCTCCAGCCCACCCTGCATGGATTAAGCGGTACAGAAAATGGATGGATGGATGGAAATCTCTGCTTCTAGTTGTTAATGCTAAATCATAGTTTGCAATTCAGATTTCTACTGGATATAAACTGTGAATTTACATTTAATCCAAACTTGAGTTCAAAGTAGTTACAGTAGTCCACAGATTAAAACGTTCCATAACAGACTCAAACTATACAGTTGATATATGTTACTTTGCTAAGAAAGATGCATATTCAGTTTTGATTCGTCAACACATCAATGTGCAACAAATCCTTGTTCTTTTTGTGAAAACGTACACTTTCCAGAAATTGCTAATCTTCATTTGTTGAAACATTCGTGAAGCGTAAGGGCAGAAAGACAGAACCAGTCCACGGAAATTCAAGCGAGCGATTGTAAATTGATGCTCTTTCTGTTTCCTACAGTCCTTGTGCATGTTATCCACCATAACTATTTTAACAGTAGTTTTTTGCCCTGCAAGGCATGAGAGATCTCTTCTTCTGGGAGCACAGAACTTTTTTATTATTCTTTTAGAGACATCTTCAACTAATTGTGTTTGTGAAGTCGTTTTGACCCTCGTCAGCTTCCCTAAAGACTCAGCAATCTTTGGGTCAGTGGATGCATTTTTAATTCCTGACCTGCAAGACAGTTGCAAAAATGTTTGGATTTGTTTTCTACACTTCATGGATGACTGTTGGATAAACAAGACCAAGCATGACACTGGCTTTAAAGGAAGACTGGAGCTAAATGACGAGGATGTTCCATACTGAAAGGACATGAATCTGAACCTCAAGTGGTAAGTGAAAGCTGTTTCAGATGTCTGATATGTTGGCATTAGGCATAAAAACCCATTTTAGTGCAAACATCATGGGTACACCAAATGGAAAAAAAAGCTGAGGGCGCTAACAGCACATCATGTTGATAAATTGGTTTACAAACAACTGAAAGTATCCATTCGCTTGCACAACCGCACAGAAATATGGATTTACTCACCCAAGCAACCGTAGTTTGCATTTACCAACCCCTGTTGACGTCACCTAATGTGTACAAACATAAACCATTAGCCACTTAGCAGAGAGTAACAATGGGGGAGTTCGTTAGCATCATTACATTTCTATATATTTGTAGTTTTCTGCTTCAGTTGGCATTCTACCACACTTGCCACGTCTGCACTTATTAACACTGGGATATACAGAAAGATAAATACATACAGTGAGGAACTGAGAGACAACATAATGTTGGATAAGACCTGCGAGAACAAGTCGCCAGTCTGATGAAGATGTAGCCGACACATATGGTGCATCGTCATAAAGTTTAACCACCCACTACAGGCCTGGAATGCACACTATTTTGTTTTCAATCCTATTTACATTTTCTTTCTTTTTTTTTCCCTTTTTAAAAAAAGAAGTCCTGTCCAGCATCATAGCAAGCAGATGGGTCTCGCTGCCATGTTGTGCCAAACAAATTTAAAGAGAAAAGGAGAGTGAAGAGAAGAAATGGAGACAAAGATAGCATCCGCTGTTCAATCAAAACAGAAAAATGAATCTCCTCTGCATTTTCTCTAACTTTGATTTCTCTGCAGACAGTATTCTCCCAAGGTATTGTTTTCCCTTTGTGTTTCTAAAAGAAGCAGTGTGTACTAAATATTCATTTTGCCCTTGGATCAATCACTGCATGACCTCTGTTTCTTCCGTAACAATGAATAAATTGTTATTCATGCTAGAATTTATAGTTTCTGTCAATGCTTTTAAATCAAAAAGTGTAGTTTAGTGGTTAAGTGTCACTATGTTTTAAAGTAGAAAAGCAGAAACTCTGGTATATTGATTCATTCCCCTCACGCTGTAATTTTAGTAGTGCCTTCTGGAAATATCTATTCCTGTGGTTGGTTATCCAAAGGACAACACAAAAAGACACGTTAGAACATTTCGTCAAATTTCATGACAGAAAAATACAACAAGACAAATATTATATCTAAGTTTATGACAGTTGACAGCAAATGTGATATATGAGGTGTAATATGTAAGTTAGCAAATTTCTTCAAGTCTCAAATACGGAAAGAAATCTTCCAGAGGAAACAGTTTTAAGGATGAGATGTTCCTTCAATCTATTTCGAGTGAAAGTCGGTTCATTTAATATATTTGAAAATCACATTTTCTATGCTGGTTTGCAGCATAAAAGTCAAAGAGGGGAAGATTTAAGATTCCAAATAAAGATGGAGACAGATTTTTTTTTATGTCTCATTTTTGCTATTTCAGTGGGATCAAATAGTTTTCCTTTGCTTGAGCAGGGTACACTAAACAGAACAGCAAATATGTACGTTGGAGGGGCAGGGATACCTCTGCATTTTTAATGTAGCTTTCGATTAACATCATAAACTTTAAAAAAAAAAAAGAAAGATCGCCAGTGAAGAAGAAGAGCTTATGGCTAAGTATGTAGCGATGATGTGTGTGCAGACATAAAAATGTTGCTTCCCCGCCCCGACTCTTTAGGGAGGACACCAAGGGGAAAAACTGTAAATCTTTCATATGCAAGACTTTCAACAATTTAGTCACCCTTTGAAATTTGCCTTGATGAGCAGTAATTGCCATCCAGGCCCCTTCCATCTTCTGCACACTTTCATGTCCCCTCAGTGGGTCTTGAATCATGGCATCCCGTGGTCTCCTAAACGACCCTTTGGGTGTCTGATCTCTGAGAGAAGACCACCAGAACTGCAAAACTTTGGCACCCGAGAAAGTCCTCTGGCGTGCCCATTAAATCGTCTTACCCAATTCCCATCTCAATATAGCCGCGTATTCCTGAACAAGATAAATATTTGACTAATGCATACTGTAGGTGCAGCACTGGGCTCAGGCCAAAAACACTGCTATCCAAACACGAGTGAAAGAGAAGCATTCAAGATTCGCTGATTTTTGCAGATGCAGTGTTTGCACATCACTGATAAGGCTGGATCTTGACTTTGTTAGCGACTGAGCTCCAATTACACCTCCTAAATAAATAAA
The DNA here is from genome assembly GCA_028567055.1 of Leptatherina wallacei. Lineage (NCBI taxonomy): Eukaryota > Metazoa > Chordata > Actinopteri > Atheriniformes > Atherinidae > Leptatherina > Leptatherina wallacei. The sequence goes on along the minus strand of JAOXYM010000024.1, from coordinate 6,980,584 downwards.
AGATCACACACTGACCTAAAGCCACAAAGTCAGATTATGTCTTTTGATGACTTATTGATACAAATTAGCCTCTTACAAATGGCAGAAGAAGGAAATCTGCTGGCCAAATGAGTTTTTGATAATGAAATGCAAAATGTCCTTCATTTCAAAAGGACTTTCCTTCAATTACAAACAGTTTCAAAAATATCGGCTATAAAGTGGAAAAAATAAACACTGATGATCTGTTGAGAGACAATTTTGAAATGTTTACCGTATCTCAGTTACATAATGCCTTTTGGGTTGTAGTCCAAATGGAGAGACACTGCTGGCTTTCATTAGCAGCAAGCATTTTTCTCCATCACATTGAGCGATGCTGCCAGCAGTCTGTGCTTCTGAAAACATTGCAGGGCCCTGCCAACAAGTCCCCACCCCTCCTTACCCCCACAGCTCCCGGCGCAGCCAGAGTGGGGCCAGATTGCTGAAAGGCAGTACAGGCAGCGTGGCCCCTCTCCAAGCCTGGCCACTTTGGAAATCGCCACACGCAAGTGCTGGCCTCCCTGTCGGTGGCGTGATGGGGTCACCTCTGGGGCCCGGGGTGGGTAAACACACATGACCCAAGACAAACTTTCACAATTCTGCCAGGTGTGCAAACAGGAGGCCGCAAAAATACCCGGAAAAGTCTGACCTTGCAAAAACAATATAAACTGCCTCTGATGAACTACGGATGCAGAGGGAGAGGCAGAGAGGCCGACCAATCCAGGGTGAAGCTGTTGTCAGTGAAGAGGACATGTTGGCGTTCCACATAGAAATTCGTTACACATCAGAGAATGGACGAGTTTAATCGTCAGTAGTCCTGATTGGCCACCAGTGTGTAGCTGATGCTGCCCAACCAGTCAGATGAGAAAAAACAAAGCTTTATGGAGATGTAAAATAAGAAACAGTATTTTCTTCCCCCCCCCCCGATCAGTAAAACATAAGCAATCCAACCCACCCCGTCCTGGACCATTGTCTCCTGGGCCGGTGAGTCCTGCAGTTGACCTCTGTGGGGAGTCTTCCAGGCACCACAAGTTGGTTTTGTGTTCATATGAACTCTACTTGCTTGAGCAGTTAGGCCCATGGCACCGAGTCTGAAGGATGCAGCAAAAACAAGGATTAAACTACAACCAGATGCAGCACTGTCCTCCCATATCATCTGTTAAGCTTTGTGTCAAGATTTTCGCCAGATAGCCGTGCCGTCAGGGGACGGGAATGGCTGTTTGTTTGTTTGTTTGTTTGTTTGTTTGTTTGTTTGTTTGGGACAAACAGTGCACTGCAGTGTGTTGCACAAATATGTTTTAATTTACTCCTGCCATGTCAAATACTGAACACCTGGGTTTGCACTCCCTGATATTTTCTTTCTTTCTTTTTTTGTGATTTCAGCATTATTCATTAATGGGAAATATTTGCAACAAGAGCCAACTATTTTTTTTTTTCAAATGTAGTAAAACTTCGTCATAAGAACACACAGTTTTAGCCAGCCTATATAATGATATCATTGTTAGAACTTACCTCTGCTCACCCCGACTGCTAGACAGTGAGTGAGCACGTAGCAGCCTGCTGGTTATACTATTAGCAATACAGATGAGAGATGTCTGCATGTCTGTAAAGTCAACCTGTAATTATCATGGCTGTATATCCCCAGGCAAAAGACTGAGTCAGATTTATAGATTTATTCTGTCTTCAAATTAGCATCGTGCCTCAGATTCCAGCATTTCATCTTGCAGGCTGCAGGAATGTTTTGAGAGTTAAAAAAAGAGTCATTGTAATTCACAACTACACATCCCAAAACCACCATCTGTAAAATAGTGCTGGAGAGGCAACAATATGTGTCTGTGCTCTTCAAAGTGCACACATTAAAAGCCTCATTTATCTGCAGCGGTGCCACTTTTATATTTTTGGGGCAGTTTAAGACTTTTGGGATAAAAATGGTTGAAAAGTATTTAACTTTGTACACTGGAAGTAAAACTGTAGTTCCGCTAAGGCCCTCACTAAATAGAACTGCCCGAAGGTCTTTGATGACAGTTTCATGCAAGATTTTTTTTCTTGGTGTATTTTTAAATGTAATGTTGACACAAGGCGCAGCAGTCCATTTGCAAATCTGTTTCAGAACTTGCTGTATTGAGTTAAATTGAATTGAATTGAACCAAATGAAACTGAATTAAACTGGACTAAGATGAATTAGATTGAAAAACTTTATTAAATAGAATTGGGATGTAATGCATTGAAGTGAGCTGAAGTGAATTAATTTGACTTGAATTAAACCCTAGTGAACTGAATTAAATTGAATTGAGGTTAATTAGATTAAAATAAACTTAATCAACTTGACCTAAATTGAACTGACTTGAAATGTCTTGAACTGCAGTGAATCAACATAATCAAGCTAAAGTAAACTGAATTTAAATTCCCCAATTAAATTCCCCTAAATATAATCAAATTCAAATGAAATGCATTGAACTGAACTGAAGTCAATATAAATTTAACTGAACCAATCTGAGCTAAATTCAACTGGATTAAATTAGTTTGTGCTGAACTGGATAAATTTGAGTTAAAATAAACTGAAAAAAACTGATTGAGTTAAATTGGACTGGATTGAATTAATCTGTAATTTTAACCAAAGTCAGCTGAATTGAAATGAACTACAGTGAAGTGAATGGGAACTTTTAGGGGCTCAGCTGCTTCCATTGTCACTGATCTCTAAAAAAAAAAAAGAAAGCCAGATTTGAGAAACTTGAATTATAAAAAAGCCTTTTCTTTCAAACATCTCTTCAACTGGGAATTACAACATCACCTTTTAATGTGTTTTACAAGCTACTTTAATGGGCATGTTAGTTTTTTTTTGTTTTTTTGTTTTTTTTTAAACGTCACATATTAAAATTCCAAAATATGGTACATTACGATCGGCGCTCTCTGATGTTAATGCTTTTTTTCATGAGGAGTAGATACATTCCTCGGCTGGCTTGTCCTGGGTTGATCTCTGCTGACTCAGAAGAAAGACTGCATACCTACAAAGCATCTAAAACACAATGCCCTCGGGTTACCTCTGCACGTACAGTCAGCTCTGTGTGGAGAACACTGTTTACAGTTCAGCCCAGACACTCTTTTCTGTTGTGTTTTTGCAGACTTTACTCTCAGCAAGAAAGAAATGTAAATCTTACAAGAGGTGCAGGTTATAAATGTCACCCTATGAACACGAAGCAGTTTCATTGCTCTGCTGTTTAAGCGTAAGTAACAGGCTTGACACTTTGTATTCAGTATAAATCAGGGTTGATTTGAAGTGCTCCCATCTGATCTGAATTTCACACTTAGACAGCAATAAGATGTTAAGACATAAACCATGGTACACTTGAATGAGACCTTTTTTTTCCAACTGATTATCGTAAGACAAAGCAGTCGGTAAACTCTGGGAGCCGGCCTGTGCTCCAGGCTGTATTGTGACTGGTTCAAGTCAGCGTCCCTCCTCGTACATCTTTCTAAAATTATACACCACAATGAAGAAAACCCGCCACTTCTAAACAACGTCAAAAAATTCAGATTTAGACTCCCCTCCTTTTTTTTTCTTATTTTGTTATTGTGTTACACAGGGACTGAAAGACGAGTCACAGCATTATGAAATCATGTGAGGAAAGCAATTATCCATCACAAAAGCCCCACAGAAAAAAAAGAAAAATAACCCACCGACTGGAGGAGACAACAGAGTCTTTTGTTTGCCCCATTGTCAGTGACACAGTGCCGAACTCCTCCTCATAATAGCTTGTTTCTCCAGAGAGCTGTCTGCCTTTATCAAGCATACTTTGTTCTCTTCAGCGAGTAAACTGGGAGTCTGAGACACATAATGGGCAGCTTATCTGTGAGCTCATTCAGGTTGTGATCGGCTGCTGTGACCCCCAGGTTTGAGTCACGGCCAAGCGCAGCGTTAATTTATTCTTCCTCGTTCTCGCTGCTCATGACACACAGTCATTTTTGTTATTGACATTTGCACCAGAGTGACGGCATCATGTCAACGGGGGCGTCATGTGACCTTGCCGTGGAGTTTGTATCATGAGTGCTGTGTAATTATAATGCTGACTTCGCAGTTCAGCCACTTGAACCGCGTTGACCCGGCCTCGCAGCTATTGTAAAGTCTCTCAGCTGTTGACAACTGACCACGCAATGACAGGGTTTCCAGCTGTACAGTACCAGCCTCGCCAGGCTTGGATCTGAGCAGAGCTGAGGCAGGAACATCACTGAGGTCCTCAGTCATGGTGGGGCAAGTTTTTAGTTTGAAGAAGCAGTTGAGGGTTTAGTTTAGGTCTCAGCGGCTGAACCTGTCCTCACCTTTAACGCAGCATGGCTTATATAAACCAGACAGCAGGACCAGTGGCGGACTGGTTTGCTTTTCTATACAGAGGTTTCACAAAGGTGGAGAAACAGCAGGAGTGTGGTGTGTATGCCAAAGCAAGGAAGATCTATATAAGTCTGACTCCATCTACTTAGCACACAAATTAAACCAAGTTGTCAGTGAACATTTAGAAATCAGCGCTTGCGTCTCAGCGGGCCTAGCTGTTTGAACTGCAGTGTAGGTAGGCACTGTTTATCCTGGACTAGGCCCTTGATTAAAATGAGGAATGGGAGGAAAAAAAGAAAAAGAAATGGCTCAGTCTGTCGGTGGTCAGCCACAGCCTCCTCCGATGATCTGACTTTCCCCTTTTTGCAACTTTATGCAATCACAACTCCATGAGCTATTTTTAATGTGTGTTTAGGTTGTGCGCGCGCCATTCGATATTAAACATTTCCCCTTATTACTTTATTTTCCCTCATAGCTGTGACTCCAAAAACAGCTGTCCCAGACACCACAAGAAAGGGCCTTAAGTCACTGGAAGATTTAGATACCACTGCTGGACTCCCAAAGAAAAATATCTACTTTTCATTAAGGTTATACCATACTGTACCTCACCAAAACAATTCACATAGAACATCAACATCCTCTTGGCGACACGGCGTCATGGGTTAAGTTTCTGCTTCTCCGTGAGTTTTGGATCGCACTGCAGTGAACTTCTTCCCAACTCCTGATCCGTCCTGCAGCCCGCAGGTCGCCGCTCTGCCTCAGCGGCACTGTAAGGAGACATTTACGTTCACACCAGGAGCGGAGCAGCCAACAGAAGCTGATTGCAAGTGGTGTTTGTTTCCAATGAAAGCACGTTAATTCAGGCTCGGCCGCAGTGTAAACTACCTTGGCGTTTTACAGATGTCGCCTGTTAAAGCGAATCACTGTACCTGCCTGTTTGCCCCGACCGGGCCGTTCTGAAGCCCCGCCAGAGAGAGTACACAGCACAGGCCAAAAAAGTCTATTAATAAGCCTTTCCTCTTCTAATACTGTAATGCCTCCATGTGTGTAATGTCTGCTCTGGGCTAATTATGTCATGTCATTTTTAGCTTTCAGAGACGACGGACACAGACAGCTCCACGGCCTCAGTCTGAGTTAATTTTAACTCATCTTAGGGTATCATTCTCCTCTAATATTTTTGCAGAAAAATTCTCCGCTGAGAGAAATAATTTTCTATGAAAACAGCCCGACTTGTGAGAGGCATCGGCTGTGACAAAGCGAAGAGGCGAGCTGCTCTGCATCACACGCACGCCGTGCTAATAGCACATGTAATTTTAAGCATGTCAGAGCACATGATACCTCTATTATGTTTCTATGAGAGCTTGTGATAACAAAGTGGGTCCATTTGAAGGTGTGTGGTCCTGAGTGGTAGAGGAGAGAGAGAAAGTGTCTGGCAGGGTGGGCCACCAACCACAGTCCTCAGGGCAGACTTTGGCCAGAGCTCAGAGTATGGCCCGAGCTCTTCAGCTCGGCGCAGACACACAACTACAGCAAGTGTAGTAGACGGCCACCAGTGGAGAACCAGTAATGAATGATATATTATATTCCACTTCATATTCCAGCCTTCAACATTATTACCGTCACATAAAAGCTTTTATTTCTGACAGCGAGAAGTATATGTATTAAAAAATTGTCTCCTCTCCAAAATGAAGCTTTCATGAGAGGCTTAAACATAATTCCTCATTTGTTTATGTGTGTATGCTTTGATCTGATTTGTTAAATGCTGCTTGTGAATCAGAACTTTTTTTTTTGTTCCTTTCCAGATTAGAAACAGAAGCAGCTGAATTAAAATCTTCATATGTAGACGAGAGCAGGAGCTCAGCGCTGGAAAAGTTTGCTGCGGTTCTCTTAAGGTGGCTTAACCGCTGACCTGATCCACAGTTGGGCAAGTAAAACAATATTTGGCGAGTTTTATCTAAACGTTCTTACTGTATAAGAGGGAAACATCCATCACTCCCCTTTGGATAGAATCTTTGCAGCTCTTAAAGAATTCCACGCAGCGATATCTGAGACTACACAACATCATCGCAGTTCAGATTTTCGCCATCAAGGTTGTTTATCACGTGCCGTGCCACCCAAGAAGTTATGCTTCCTGCCGTGTGAGGGGGGTCTGACATTTATGCTTTATTTTTCATTCCATGTTTTAGATTCAATCACGAAGTGCAAATTACATCCCCATCAAACTGCGTGTAATTTATTGCGGCTGAGCGGAACTCGCTGCAGAGCTGGACTTTGTCCTGCAGCTTAGAGCTCCTGACAGAAAAGCATCCGTTTGCAGTAACCTTAAAAAATATTTAGACACGACCTTAAATATTATTCCCGAAAAGCTTCTGTTTTCAGCACCAAACTAATCTGTAAACACAGCCCGTCTGTGATAATGTCCAAAGCGTTAGTGAGGATGTTGTTTTTTGTTTGAGGTTATGCGTTTTCATATTTAAAGTAAAAAAAGGTGAACTGCACGGGTGACATGATGGATTTAACTCTAAATGGAAACAGGTAGTTTGTGTTGGTGTGTGTTATGTGATATTCAGTGTGTTTGCAGGATTTGAATAGCCCTTCCCTAAGGATTCTGTAGCATGTGCTGCAACTCAAGAGGCTTGTTCTTGTTTTAGACAGCAAATATTTACTAAGCAGCGGGCCAAGGAAAATGTTTCACTTCACAAAAATACAGAAGGTGGTAAAGGCCTGTGGAAATGCTGTTGTGCAGCAGAACTGGATCCATTTATCACTAAACCTATAATAAGGTTAGTTGGCAGAATGTGGCAGAATGCTTTTACAGACAGTAATGGTGGTTAGTTGCTTTAATTACCTGCTGTGCTAATTTGTTTCCATTTCTTGAGTGTGAAAATATTAGTTAATGTTTGCTTATTGGCTGTGTTTAAAGCTGCATCATTAATGGATGTTGATTATATGTGCCACATTGGTGCAGTGATGTAATTTTACCCCAAGTTGTCACATCAATGTAGTTTCACTCCATAATGTCAAATATGTACATCAGTCCAGCACAAGTTCTTCTAGTTATACAGTACAGGCTAAAAAAATGTGGTCAGAAATCACTGCATGCTTACATGTTGCATGAAGCTATCACAAATCTGATATTGCAAAGCTATGCTTAAAAGATTCTTAAAGGGACATAAAAGTGAGTGGAAGGTAGTGTTTAACTGCAGCTGGTCTTGCCACAGAATCAATTTCGAGCACCATCTAACTCCATATTGCAGAGGCACGTTTCACTTTTCAATTTCCCCTGCTAGTCATGGTTAGTTAAAGTCAGGCATAAAAAAACACAAGTTGAGCTTAGATACACACATAAACATGCGTACAGGTTGGCGTTACATCATTAATACTTAGCAACAGGCAAGGTAAAAGGTTTCACAATTTCTGTGCATTTTACTACCGCCTATCAGTTCCTGTGTTGCCAGGAAAAGGTGTCTCTTTGTTTTTTTGTTGATTTTTGTGTGAAGACATCACTGCTTCATCTTTGGAGATGCCTTTTTATGCTCAACTAATCCAATATATGGCCCACTGGTGACCTGTCAACACTGCGTTTTCAGCTAGTAGCTCCTGGGATAGATCCCATGACCCTGCATTGGAATGAGTGGGAATGGATGGATGGATGGATGGATGGATGGATGGATGGATGGATGGATGGATGGATGGATGGATGGATGGATGGAT
>JAOXYM010000024.1:6948448-6972334 GCA_028567055.1 Leptatherina wallacei | reverse complement strand
GGATGGATGGATGGATGGATGGATGGATGGATGGATGGATGGATGGATGGATGGATGGATGGATGGATGGATGGATCGCTCTTCATTTAGATGATTTATCAGCATTATTACCCTGATTGGATGCTGTAAGAATTTGTTGAACCAGTATCTTTGTACCAGCATAGATACATTACTGCATGTTATCTCTTGTGGTTATTCTTTGTTAATCATTGTTTATTCTTCTTCTTCTTTTTTCTTTTGAGTGCCAGCATCATGTGGATTTCCAGGTCAAATGGACAAGAACTGTGGAACATGAGCAGATCCTTTTAGCTGGTTTGAGTGTAAATGAGTAACTCAGCCCTGAGATGCTTATTTGGCTATGAGAGCTTCAGTTCTTCACAATAATGTTTGTTTTTTTCCTAGTATAATGCAAATGGTCATGCATCGACATGGAAGTTTTGTTTTATACTTAAATGATTCATGAGTCAATTTTATGCTTTGAAAAAATTTTATAGAGTCTTCTGAAAATGGTCAGGTAAAAACGACTAGACTAGAAAAAAAAAGTCAACATAAACTCTTTTCTATTGCTGTGTCATGCAACATAATATTTATCGGTTTTATCTGACAGAAACAGAAACAGTACAAATAATCCAGTGTGAAAATGTCTTCTTTAAATAGGTTTAAATAGGTTTAAATAGGACTGAGAAACCATCCCTAGGAAATCTGTTCAAGATTCAAGAAATATATTGATTTATATCATATGTCAAAAGTAATATAAACCTGATTTGAATCTGCATTGAAATTAAAAGTTTAATAATTGTTTTTGGCACATGAATAAAGAAACATCTAAATTTAAAAAAGGAGACAAAACTACTGACACTTTACATGTGTTTTTATCATTAATCTTCATTCTTTTTCATGTCTTTAATGATATTTTAAGGAACCATCTCATTTGCATCATCTCTCTTTTTTTTTTTTTTTATAAATGAGCAAACATGCCATAAATCACAGCCCATATCAGCAGCAGTTGTATATTCATGCTAATTACCGACTACAAGATAGAAAAAAAATTTCACCTGGCAATAACAAACCCTAAAAAACATGCCAGGGGCACTTTTATGCTCTTTACTGCTAGGTCACACAAGCTCACCAACCGGTGACAAGACGAGATGCGTGAACACTTTCGAATCTGACGGAGCTCCCATCTTCATTCCACAGATTCCTCTGCCCCGGCATTAACACCCTGTCTGCGTTTTTGATCTGTCGTAACAACCACCTGTGATCGCTGATCAAAGGCCGAGCGTGCTGGGATGTGCGAGGTTGCACGCAGGGTTAGTGTGTGTTGGAATCGGCATGTGTGATTCACCGCCGATTGTCACGACCTGCCTACTTTGCCCTGCATGTTGGCGAGACTCTGTGAAGGCATCTATTTTACAGAGAAGACAGGTGGTTGTGATCTATGACCTCTTACAGGAATCGACCCCCGTCAGTCGCTTCTGTGAGAGCCAATAAAAGCTCTCAGGACAGGCTTGGATACGCACATGCACATGGATAAACACAACTATTAGAGCATGACACAATAACATGACTATAGCCTGTGACACAGCAACTAGTCAGACGGGAAGAAGAGAGCAAAGTCGGGCAACTTGTCAGACACACCGCTTCTACTTTCCCGTCACACACATCCACTTTTCCCTCTCTTTCCTCATTCTTTGTGCTGCACATGCTTACACAGAAAAACACACACACGCCCGCTCAGACGCACACACCCAGTCTCACACCGCCAACCAGCCATTCGCTCCTCACTCACACCCTCAAAATCTTACCGAGCTCAGCTCTCCCTACTCAAAGGCAGACAGGAGCAGCACGGCAGCCTGTTAAAGGAGCAGCAGAGTCACAGAGACGCACAGACAGAGAGGAGGGAGGGGGATGAAAGAGTGAAGGGAGAGCCAGGCAGAGAGAGCACTGTTCCCCATATGCCGAGGGGGGCACGGGCCGTTGGACAAGCTGCCCCCACTGAAGCCTCCTGACTCATGGGAGCGTCAGACGCCCCGATCCCCAGAGAGCCTGGAAACGCTGCTGAACCACGCGCAAGAAAAGAAGGAGGAGAGCCAGAGAGGTAGAATTAGAAAAGAAAAAAAAATCTCCAGAGGAGAGGGAAGAAAGCCACAACGGTAGGCTGTCCCACTCAGCTGCAGTGCCGTGATGACGTTAGAGGGCATGTGACCCAGGGTCTCCAGTGACGGCACATGGAGGGCAGGAAAGAGACGAGTTTTAAAGCTGGTGCCTTTTGGGTTGTGTGAGGGCTCTGCTCGCCTCCCAAACAACCACAGAACCACAGACGTGCGGCTCGGGGTTGGTGTTTGAGGGCGACCTGGAGTGTAAATGGTTAATCGTCGCGGGCCAACACCAGTCACAAGGACGGCGCTAAGCGAGTAAGTACGTTCCAACCACACTCGCCAAGCAAGCAAGTCAGACACCATCTGATCTATCCGCAAAGGCGATATTTGCCTCTGCAATTTATTTTTTTTTTCTCTATAAAACCAAACCTGGTCGTTACTTGTGGTCATCCAAATAGTTGATACGTAAAAGCATGTCTTGTGGATGGCTTTTCCATTTTTTTTTCTTCATGACATGCTGCGTGCTCTTGGTTTAGGACGTGTCAGGGGTCACGGAAACCACAGTGGAACAAAAGTGGGGCTTGCTGGAACCAGAGGCAGCTATGGCATCTAACAGCCTTTTCAGCACAGTGACACCATGTCAGCAAAACTTCTTCTGGGGTGAGTACCAATTCTTTGGTCGCTGATGTGTTTGGAGTTGGGTCAGGGGGCTCGGGGCGGTCACGGGGAGGACTCGGGGGTCAGTTGTTGAGGTTTTTGGATAGTTTGTGTAAAGTGGGTAAAGACTTTGGAACTGATGGAAGGATTGGGGTCCAGAGCGGAGAGAGGAGAGAAGCAGCTGAGGTCATTGAGGACGATGCGATGAAGCTCCAAGCATTTGTGGTGGAAGAGAGACCCAACAATCATCAAGACTTTTTATGGTCCACAAATACAGAGAAAAAGAAAAAGAAGAAGAAGAAAAAGCAAAAAAAAAAATCAACACTGCACCAAGAGATTCCAGTATGCCGTGTTTATAAATATTTCTGCAAGCAGGAGATGACATGTTTGTGCAACTTACCCTTAGATTTACAAAGCGATGCCATTGCGGAACCAAAAACAAAAGCAAGGGGCGATATATTTTTGACAGACGTAAACAGACGCTGCACAAGAGAGTTTACAGTTGAGCATTGAAACAAGATGTGGGGTTTACTGAGCTGTGTGTGTGTGTGTGTGTGTGTGAGAGAGTTTGGGTTGGTGTCTCTGTTGCACACAGAGAAGAAGTATTGATTAGTTTGCCAAGAAAAGATCTGTAATAGCTTCCTGAAATTGTTCGGTCACATTACTGTCATTAATTAATCGGTGGCAAATTCTGCAGCCGCCAGGGAGCATTTAACCGAGTGACATAAATCCAGATTGAGTAAGAAGTCGATCCATGTCGACTGTCATTCAGTGAATTCATAACCTAAGTGTGTAATCAATGATTTAAATCTGTAATGATTGCTTTATTCAGATTTAATGGGTCTCCACAAATAACTGAAAACCGAGCTGTTCTTTTCATTTAAATATAGTTTTTCCTCATCTATTTCATCATTTTATTTCCAGTCCCACACTCGTGATTCTTCCCCCATTCCTAAAGTGGATCTCTACTAAATAGGACCAAAATAAATCTACTACCTGTGAGCAGTAGCGATGACAACATCATGGTTTTTAACTACCTGTGAAGGCCAGCTGGCATGCTCATGTTTGTGGCTTCGAATTTTGGGGGGGGATTTGCTGTGTCCTCTTGTGACAGCTTCCTTATACAATCTGATTCCAACAGCAAAAACTAAAAGAAACATGAATTTTTAAACTCAAACACAAGAAATAGACTCGGTTTAATTAAACCCCGCATGCCCCTCCCCTCTTCTTTTCCAAATCAAATGTTTAAAAAGTTGGTTTTAAGAAGTCGCTCCGTGGTCAGGCACAGCTGCTCGGCACAGAAGCACGGAGGCTCCTAATGCGCTCTGAAAGCTGGGACAAGAGTGAGCGTCCTCTAACAATCACCACCACCTATTACCACTTTAACCTCCCGACCTCTCGGTGTGTCTCTTGGGGTGGGGTGGTGAGTTTTACACGGAGAGGAGCAGCCGGCAGGAAATTGAAAGCATGCTGCAGTTGGAGGCGACGGGGCAGGGAGGGAGATGCTCAGGTGGAGAGGTGATCACTGATCAGCTCACGCTGCGTTGCTGATTGATACTGCGCTGCGCCTCATTGACATCGCCCCTGTTTATGAACATCTGGGCTGTAAATCTGTCAGTGTAACCACAAAAAGTCCCCTTGACGGCTCAGTGTGATTTTGCAGGACCACCGGCTCTTTCTGTTGTCTTTCTATTTCTGAATAAATAAATGTACAGTAGTAGGCAATGCTGTCCTGATTGTTTTTAGTCTGAGTTTGTCCTGTTGATGTTAATTGAAAATGTTAAGCATGAGATTTATCTATTGGTCTGCAGAAGTATCATAAAACTGAGCTCAATTTGCCTTTATTTATTTCAAAAAGAAAAGTTTGACATTTTGTTCTAATTCTTAGGCTCCATGTTTCTTCTGAATCACTTTATGTGACATCAGCCTGTTTGGTGGAAGCCTCATTACTCTGTTTTGTCTGTATTTCTGTATTTATTAAGGACATTTCTAATTTAAGGCTGAGCAAACTTTCCCAGCAATAAATTGACTGGAGGGAGCGGGTAAATATCCCAAACTGAAAAAAGTGGGGGGGCTCATTAAAATATATCTTGGCATTTACATCAGGCAATTTTTATTAAACTGCTTCACATCCATTTTTTTTTCTTCTTCTCTTTTTCTTTATAACCCCTCATGCTGGCAGATCAGATGGAGAGGGCAGAATAATCTCCACCATGTGTGGCACCCACTCAACCACCGTGCCTCTCTGGGGAACATTTAACTGCCTATTTTCTCTATTACAAACTTAATTACATATAGACAATTAAGTCATGGGTGCAATTATCGTTCAGTAAAGTCGTGCAGCAAGAAAAAAAGTGCTCACACAGACAGAACCCAAATCAGCACCATCAAAAGCGAAGCGGGACGATGTGGGTAAATATCCGAAGACTCCGGGCGGAAAACTTTCCCCAAAAGAAAATCTCAGATAATTTGCAGGGAAACCGTATATGTATTTGAGAAAGGCAGCTTCTGTTGCATAAGTGTTGCCTTAGATCTAACCACAGGCCTGCTTCTTGGAGACATCTTAAAAGTGAACCAGACATCCTCCCTCCTCTGTGTGCCTCTAGCCAGGGAGAGACGTGAAGCCCACTCATCAATAGGTAATTTGAAAATGCCAGTGGGGGGAGAAGAAAATATCGGAGCGCTTTACTTGAATACTCTTACCTCGACTCCAGGCTCAAAGGAGCTCCATTTAGCATTGCTTAATTGTACCTCTGAGGCAAACATGTTATTTAATTCCCAGCAGGGTCACACTGATGGAGAAAAAATGCCCCTGTTTGTGTTTGCGAGCTGCGCCGGCTATTAGTACTTATTAGTGTTGGTGGTTTTGCATTCATCTCCATAATTCCTGAGGGTAAAATCCGAGAGGTGCAGAGCGTTAATGTGATCAGGGTTTAATCAAAGATAGATTAATTGGTCTGCAATTTTCACCGAAATGCGCAACCAGTGAATGGTGGGCAGATTGTGGCCAAAAATAAGCTGCAAGCGGTTATTAAGGTCTGAATGAGAGTGTCATTGGAACATTAAAACCTCTGATTTTTAATGTTTCCAGTGTTTGGGGGGGGGTTTCTGTAATTTCTAGCATTTCTAAGAGTAATGAATGTTACTAAAGACAACAAGAGCTGAAAGCTTGATTTCAGTCCGAGGACCAAATACCTGCTAAGTATGAATAATTTTCTGTTCTAGTGCTAGACTTGAGAAAGTTGCTCTTCCATGTAATTTAGAATAAGCAGCTGTACTCAAAACTCTTGCTTCGTGTGCAATAGAGCCCTCTCATCTGTCTAAATAAAGAAGTGAAATGTTGTTGAACCGAGTGAGATTACACTAATCCCTGCAATGTGGAGACTGCAACAACAAATGGAGAATTCTGGGCAAATACTCATGAGGAAATGTGTGTTATCCCTTGTTTTATCCTCATATCCAGTAGCTGTGAGACTAATTACAATATTTTGATAAGGTGACCTGATAGTTTACTGTACTTCCTGTGGTGTTCTGCCTTTTTAACCTGTTTAGAATTTAACCCTCAAAAAAGCTGTTTTTAAACAGCCTGAGTGCTTCCATCTTTGCTTTTTAATCAGGTTCAGTTTTGATCAAAAATCAAGGTTAAAACTTTGCTGCTTTAAAATCAAGATCAAACAAAATTTTTGGTCAGCTTTTCAAACTCATGCAACTCAGATTAAAAAAAAAAAAACATAATTACCAGGTTGGTTGATGCGATCATGTTAACCGGAGAAGCTTTTTAATGCTTTGCTTTCTATTTTCACACTTTACAAGATCCTGCAACCCCTCATCCATTTCAGTGGCATCATGCTGGGCGAATTACCACCATCCGATATAAGCCCACAGAGAGGAAGTAACTACCTAACACGTTGAAAATTGGTCTATCTTGGAACTGGTTCATCCTGATGAAACAGAACACCGGTATTATAGCCCAGATCACCCGGCTCTTTCTATGTCCTGTCCTTCCTCTTCTATTCATTCATGTGTTTTTTTTATTTCAGTCTTTTTTAAAGTTTTAAGCAGAGCTGATGTAGCAGTCTCAAACCACAGGGAAGCTGGACATCATCGTTTCCCCACCCTGCTCGTCTTCCTTTGCAAAAAGGAATTTCCACGACGAGAGGAAATACGGACTGTTGAGCCTTTCTCGTGTTTGGGGTTCAACTCTGTAGCGACATGAGGGAAAGCGCAGCACCTACACAAGGCCTTACCTGTTCTGCCTCACGGCATAGAAGAGAGCACGTTTTTCACCTTGTTAGTTTAATCTCAAAGGAATGTCGTGTCCCCCTTCTGACTCAAGCTGCAAAGACTCCATAATATAAAACCCTTATTTTACAGCAAATCATGAAATGAGCTGAGCTGATTTGACGAACGCATCTGCATGATGCAATGCAAATGGGCTTGAGCATGAATTAAGAATTGTAGGTTTTTAGCTCAGTTTTTGAGGAAAAGATGAAACAGGATGAGTTAGACTGAGCTGTGATAAATAGCTTGGCAACACATCAGTTTAAGCCCTGCTTTAATGTTTCTTTGGGATGTGTTGATCCTTGTTTTCCTGATAATTTGTCACCTTGCACAGATTTTTAAAAAAATTTGGTAAAGGGGAGTTTGTTATCTGAAGTTGACTATTAAACTATGCAAGAATAGCAGTGTACAGGCTCTCTATATGTGTGTGTGTGCACATTAAAGGTGTGTATTGACAGCAAGATCCGTTCACTTGATTAATGTTCTCACTCAAACTGGCACCTGGAACCAATCCCCCCCCCCCCCCCCCCCCCCCCCCCCCCCCCCCCCCCCCCCCTCTCCTGCCGCCCCCATGTGCGCTATATGTTTATGTGTGTGCATACCATACACTGTGCCTTTACAGGGACTGAAGGTGGGTGTTGAGCAGGAGGCGCAGATGGGATGGGAGGGGGGTCGGGTGGAGGGGTTTCTTAGCGGAAGAAAAGAAAGGTGTATGCAGGGGAGGGAACAATAGGCGGACGTGCAGTAGAGGGTATGGGGTGTCATTAATAGCACACAGGCCCCATCTCCTAATTTGCTCAAATTACCTGCCCACGCAGCAGGGCCCCCGCTGTCAGCGCTGAGGTGTGAACACAACAGATCAAATACACCTGAAAATCAGAGGGGCCCACCCACTCAGCAACGCCCACAGGAGCCTTTTATGGTGGCCGGAACAACTGAACATCTATGTGCGGAGGTGAAGGGTTGCAGTGCTTGTCCTTTAATGTTAAAGCTGGAACTCTGATGTGAAATATGTGTTAAAAAAAGAAAGAAAGAAAGAAAGAAAGAAGCAGGAGAAACAAAATGGGGGGGGGGGGGGGTATTTGCACTTATGAAGCATCAAGTTGGAGCAACATAAAAATGACTCCTTCAAACAACCTCCCATATGGCACTGTGGGGGTGGTCATTTACTGTCATCTACCCTCCTGGCCTTCCTTCTTCCCTTTCCTTCCTTCCTCTCCTTCCCTTTAACCCCCCCCCCTCAACCCACGCTTTCAGGAAAATGGCGATGACAAATGTGATGGGGCGGCAAAGCTTTGGTCACCACAATAATCAGAGTCACCAGCGCTGCACCACCTGTGGCACACACATGCACATGCACACACACGAGCAAGCCTGGAGGCTTATTCTAATGTGTTCAGAGACACCAAAATGAAATATGCCCCAGAGACACAAAAGGGGGCAGGGGTGTGTGTGTAGGTGTGTTTTGTGGGATGGTAGTCTTTGAAGTTTGAATAGTGTGTGTAGCTGATATTGACAAGTCTCAGGGGAGAGAGGAGGAAAGGTAGCTCCCGTTTGTTAAGTTGCCTCCAAAGAGGGAGGGAGGGAGAATGAAAGAAAGGACATGAAAATGAAAGAAAGAATGTAATCTGTTAAGATTTTTGTTATGTCCCCAACATACAGAACTTGTGTATGTAAAAATCATATTTGATGTAATCATGTTATCACTGACCATGGAAGTAATATAAATACGTACTTTCAGTAAAGTAAGAAATGCACAGTCAAAAAAGTCAAAGTCGAAACCTTCTCCAACTGCTCCAGAACTACTGGATACACCTCCTCTGTAGTTCAATTTTTTCTTCTGTTACTTATCTAACTCATCATCATCTCGCGCCACCAACAAGTTCTCCAATCAGAACCAAATATTTCGTATATCTGTGTCCTCTGAAGTACTCCCCCTACAGGCGGCAGAAGGGAAATAAGTGCTTGCGCATCAATTCAAACTTCATTATCACTTATTTTCATTCATGAACTACATGGACTCGTCATTGCGATTAAAATGATGGAAAGAAAGGTTAACATCCAGATACAACGAGTGTTTGGTTTTTTTATATACATATACAGTATACCTTGTATAGGGTTTGTCACTTTAAGTACTGGTTGGATTTATGCAGTAATTTATTTATGCTTCCTACGCATATGAACTGGTACATCTGTGTCAAACATGGTCGAACATCCCTGCTCACATGCAACCATGTGTCCTTTACATTGGTATGGTTGTTAAGCCATACATCCACTATAGGGAAGTGTTTAAGGTTAACTTCTTAGGGATTTCACACGGACACAGTTCTTGTTTTGGTTTTTGTTCTCGAGTCTTAGAATCTCTGTGTTTTCTGGTTAACAGGCCTGCGTTCACACCAGTTTAACCAGAACCAATGTGGAAAGACTTCACCATAAGTAAACATAAACATCTTGGAGATTTGGTTGACTTGGTTGGCTTCTTCGGTTGTAGCTGCTGTGGTGGCTGTCCAGCAGCTAGAAGGATCGGAGATGTAACACCACATCCAGCTCCACTTCGGTCCAAGTCTTTTTTTCTGTCATGGTATCCCTTCTTCACGGCCAGTTTGACAGCCTGGTCTGACTTCCAGTATTAGTCCCAGACAGTAGAAAACATGGCGATGGGGGATGACATCATGATAATGTACAGTCCCAGAAAGAGACATGAGAAGAGGCACTTCAGTAGACGATAGTCTGTTGATCTCATTGTCATTAAATACAATGTGGTTTCTTCTTCTGCGTTGTTTGCTGGTTGCCGGCTATACTGCGCAGCACTGCCCCCGAGGTTTCTGGTGGTACTGCTCCGTTTGCTTCATCAGATTACACATCCGCAAACTCTCTGAAAACAGATTAAACTACGAACAGGATGAATGCAGAGGACGAACAGAAGGTTCTGTCCATGTTCATATACATATTTAATGTTGAGCACAAATGATGCTTTTGTGTGTTAAAATTAAAGCTACTTGGTATGGGTAAAAATGGTTGAGGGCAAAATGAATTGTTTTGGAGGCGCCACTGTTAAATGTTACCTCAGTGGCTGCCATTTTGCCGGTTGCTTCAGTGACATGTAAACCAAAGACACTCTATAACTTGGTTATTTCCTGGTTGGGTTTATGTGCCAGTTTTCTTCCATTGCAGTAAATCTAATTACCACTAGAAGTTCTGTTATGGACAGCTATTGCCTACCTAAAATAAATGAGCTGTGGTGGGGTTATATTTTTTTTTTTTTTCAGGAAGAACAACGTCTCACATACTGTCTCACCATTTTGGCATAAGTTTTTTGGCACGTATCAAAGAAAGTATTAGCAGCAACTAGCTCTCCACCATATTTGACCAATTAGTTGACCAGTCAGAGTAGACTGGACCTTTTAGAGGGAGGGCCTTAACAAGACAGTAGCCAAAATTAAGCCGTTTCAGACAGAAAGTGACAGAAAATGTTGCTGCAATGTACTGGAGGGAAAATGATGTTTTTTTTGTTCTGTTTTGTTCGCATTAATGTATGTAAATCTATTCATTGAGAACAAAATTACCTGTTTTGAAATTAGCATATCAAGGGTTCTTTAACTCATGTAATGTCTTCAACAGTTTGTTCAGTTGTTGTTGAAAGTAAAGGAGACTCGAGCTCGACCTCACTATAGGCTAATTATAGTTGTTTAAGTCTGCATCATAAACATCCTAAATCACTTGATGTGAAGTTGTAGCACTTTCTATTTTTCAACTTTCGTGAAGTCTGCATTACTTTTACTTGTGGAAAAAAACAAAGTTTCAAATTATTTCTGCTGGAGCAGCATTGTTACAAAACTGAAAAATCCCCTATGTTTCATTTCAGGTTGTTTGAAAGCACTTTCCTGCTACTGGGACTGATGTCTTTTCAGAACTTAGCTGTTGTTTTTTGTTTTTATTTTTTAGCCGTTCCAGTTTACACACAGTCAAGCCGATCACACTCCTCCGACATGCAGCTCCGGGTGATCAAAGTCGATATACGTACATGCTGTCTGATCCTTGCTGGAGCACGCTTTCAGTCTGGAGTTGAATCCTGTCACTCACCCAGACAGCTGCTCTCGTACAGTCGTCTGTAGTCGGTTTTGTTGTCGCTGTTAAAAGTTTTCCTTCAACTGTTGCTCTGTTCCCTCTTTTTTGTGTGTCTTTCCCCAAAGGAAATAGGTCTCTCTCGCTTCCCCCCCCCCACCCCCCCCTCTCTCTTTCTCCCTCATGGACTGAGGCCAATCACAGGCCTTTTCCACTTCATTTCTCCTGATGCTGAATGAGCAAAGGAGGAAACCCATGGGAGTGGGAATATTTTATTAGAGTGATATTTTGAAAGCTCCTCTCCTCCTCCTCCTGTCTTTCTTCCTGTCTTGTGATGGAATTTTAGGATGCTGCAACAATTCTGTGTGTGCAGAAAAAAAAAAAACCAGCTCACACAGAGCAAAGATGATTCAAAGTTACAACTAAATGACAGGATGGAAGCTCCGCTCTTTTGAATTGCATTGTTTTCTTTTTACTCCTGCTCGGGAGGAAGATTAGTGAGGGTGGGGGGGTATAGAGAGAGAGAGACAGAGAGCGAGCAGTTCAGTCTCAGGAGAATTAGCTTCCATACAAACGAAAATAGCAGTCATTTTTTGCTGACAATCACTTTTTTTAAAGCAAACCTGTTCTTTGGGGTTCTTTTGTTTCTTATTTATGACTATCCACCTGGATAGAGATGGTTTATGTGTTTTATGACTTTGATTCTGTGTAGCTTTCAGATATATGAGGAAAACATGGCAATAAGGGACACCGGTGCTCTTTCAGTTTCTGGGAAAACATAGAAAATATGTTAATTCAAGGAGTTTGAAGCTCAGATGCTCCTCATAAGTTCGCGTACTCATTCATTTTCACCTATTCAGCCGTCACCTTTACATGAATTCTTCATTACACACATCTGCTCACGCTTTATGCACGCACAGCTCAGACAGATAAGCGCACCTTTTTCCTGCAGGACCCTGCAGATGCAGCAGAAACAGTTAGCGTTGCTGTCTCTGGTAAACAAACAGTGAGAGGCTGCTGGGAGTCTTCACTGGGCCTCCAAATTATAGTCTGGTTAACCAAAGTCTCCGAGCCAGCCCCTTTACTGTTACACACATATACCATACGTATACACACCCATGCGTATATGCGCACATGACCTATGCACATTAAAGGCGCTATAGAGGCACACATTAAAAGCACATATGCAATCAGGCTCTGGGAGCTTGTCTGTGCTGTAGTTGCACTGAAGGGAAAAGGTTTTATAGACATGAGTGAGACTGGGAGGGAAGCACACCCCAAGGGCCCATAATAAATATTACCCAATCATCAGGCTCACAGTGTGAGGCTATTACTGATGAAAAAGAATCTCTCACAATGTAAACACAAGTTTAATGTTTACAGCTTTTTGCTTTGTGCATCCGTTTTATGATTCTAAGTCTTTTCTTTAAGGCAAAAGTTGGTTTGTGTGACCTGAAAGATGGTTCAGGGGGCTCTCTGGCTAGGTTGCACAACACAATGCCAGAGCAATGCAAAAAGAGCACTTATTGGTGTCTTTTAAATCATCACTCAGTGAGAGGAGGTTGGACTGTTTAGAGCTTCTTTAATTGTCTGGAAATGAGTGCTGCAACTACTGGGGACAGTTCTCAGTCTCCTGAGGATGCATGAACATATCAGAGTGATCTATGATGCCATTAAATCCGGTTAAAATATTTAAGATGATCAGTTCTTGCTAAATTATTTGCCATAAATCTCATGCTTCCAGAGTGTATTCCGAGCGGACAATTTAATTGTCAGCTCGAGACCACATCCCAACAACCCTGTTGCCAGAGAGGGATATTTTACCCATGTGACGTTCAAATTCTCAGCTTTGCCATAATGCAACACCACAGAATAGATTGTGTTTGAAGGACAGTGTTTCACAATGTAATTGATGTTTCCCATGGGACCCAGCAGTCGACAAGTCTCTGTTCAGGACTCCATTTTGGCACTATAAAGCTGGCGTCATCCGAGTCTAGAGGCAGAGCAGACACGGCATGAAATCCTCATCCTGGAATAACCAGGCTATACTGTATGTGGAAAATACAGGATCAAAGGTCACATAATCGGACGATCGCTAAATATCTCCTGGGAAATTTCCCTCAGTTTTGATGATGTTTTCCTTTGTTTAAGCCATCGTTTTCCAAACTTTACTGGATTTGATTTTATCTCATCTGAGGGCTGCAGGCTATGAAAGTGAGCTCCATCCCGTCCTCTTTTTTTCCTCCTAACCCCCACCTTATTGTGAGTCATTTCTGACCAGTAGCCTAATGGGCTCAGTGTAATTATAGGCTAAGGTTTAAGGCAAACGCCTATCTGTGAGAGAGCTGCGTCAGGCGAGACACTCAACTTAACTCATTCAGCTCACAGAGCATCAGAAGCAACATGTAAGACCAAGCCAAGTCTTCCTGGGGCCATTCTGACATGTGAATGGTTTGGAATTCAAGCCAGTACGTACAGCTCCAGGTTGCAGAGTTCAGCCTCAGTGTGTTGGATTTGCTCCGAGCTTGGACCGCGTTCAGGAAGAGATCGGGAAAACGAGAAGGAGAGCAAACACTCAGACGTTGAGTGCTGTTGCTCGGATGCACGCCCAATTTGGTGGCTGCTTGTCCAGCTTGTTTTTTTTGGTGTTTTTTTTCCTGTTTATCTGATTGGCTGCTGTCTCCATACTGGACATATTCACTTGACTTAACGACAGTTTTGATGTCAATTACCCCCAGAAGTGAGTCAGGAATGTCATGCCAAAGCTTCTTTTTAGTCTTTTCTACACAGCTAAAGCTCCATTCATGATACCTAAGTTGTGATGTTAGCCAAACAAAACAGATGGTAAATTTGATACAAATTTTAAACACTCCAAAACTAAAAATGTATATTGTGCATTCCCAGGCATATGTTAACTCGATGGTTGAATGTTTATGTCTGCGAGCAATTGAGCATCCATAACAGACGTTTTTCAAGTTCTCCTCTAATGTGGACCCAAAGCGCTTACACATTCCTCCACCCATACCTCCATGCATATACATACATACATCCCTTCTGTCTGTCTCCTTCCTTTTCCTCCCTTGTTCCAGCCGCTGCCCGCCCATCCAGTCTATAAACCGTAGCTCTGGAAATGGCCGAGTGATAGCCGATAGCCCCCCTGCGAGTGCTAGTCTGGGCTACTGCTTGTCTGCCTCTTGCCATGCAGTCACTCTATCTATCTCTCCCGTGCATCCTTACCTCACATAAATCATCTCAAGTCATACTACATGGACAGGGGCAACAGAAAGAAATACCCCTCTGTGAATCTGGTATTGGTTTTAGCTCGCATAATGAACATTGGGCTAAACGGTCTTGGATACATGAGAACAGCATGTCTTGCAGATGTACTATAAATATTTTGATACTAGCCGGCTAGTTTGCAGGGAGGAAGTAGACCAGTGAAATACACAGAGGAAGGGGAAAGTGTAAAGTGGAATGTTGGCCAAGCCCGAGTGTCTGTATTGTCTTTAGCACTGACAGAAGGTCTCAGTCCAAGAAAAACGCTCTTTACAGGGTTCCTGTTCCCAGTCGTGGTCCGGTACCACTCCTGAATGTGCTGCGTTTCCTTCTAGCCAATCCCTCAAAACTGGTCTCCGAGGAGCGGGGCTCCTTGTTTGATTAATGGCATGATCAGACGGGATTGAGTGACAGATGTTTTGAAGGGAAAGCCAGCTCAGCATTAAGGACGCTTAGGGATAGAGTCAAGGGAAGGTTGCATAAGGGAGGGTTTGATTGGTGGAACGGTTGAATTAAAGTGAAGGACTAATAGGAGTATAGCTAATGATACAAAAGCTGCACGGAGAGGGGCTGCCAAACGTGCGTGGTTAAACACAAACTGCAAAATACATGCAAATGCACACAAAAGTGGAAAAACTAAACTCTCCCCTGTTTGGCATGTTTCTGGCCTCAGCCCCAGGCACTGTCACCCTACCCCATTAAAGAGCAACACACGCACACACTTAAAGAAAACCCACTCTTCCACATGCACAGTGACAGCAGGTGGTGTGTGACACGTCAACATCTGAAGGGAGAGTTCTCGGCTCAGTCGCTCAGATCTATCATTGGGACTCTTTAATGGCAGCCTTCATCACATATTACTGCTTTATTTTCTCCTCTCGGTCTTCCAGCCCGCAGAAGTTCCTTTTTGTTCCTATTTTTAAGAACAAGTGATCTCAATTAGGGACCTCCATGAAGGCGGTAGGCGGCAGACAGTCAGAGCAATAAGAGCAGAGAGGAAATTGTCTTTATACCCCCTCCACCCTCCCTCTCCCCCCTACCCTTCTGCCACAAGCAGCGAGCAGCCGCCCCCTCCATGTCTCCATCTCTTTCCATACTGTTCTCTCCCTCTTCTAAAGCAGAGTGAAATATCAGGCGAACTCTTTCCCCATCGCTTGCATGAAAGACGTGTGCATTAAACCCCGTAGGCACGTCCACTCCAGCCATCTCGATGTCTAATGCAGCCCTGTGAACAAAACGACGTCCACCGCAGAACGTGCTGTCCTCATCCCAACAGTTCACGGTGATGTCACGGGCTCGGTCACAAACAGTCATTAAGGGCTTTAGCTATGATCTGGGATCAGTGAGTCGTTGTGTCGATGAGGTCACGAGGAGTAAAGTTTCTGCCCGTCATCGTCCTCCAGTTGGTTTTACTAACCAGTGGGCTAGTTTTGCAGCCGCACGTCTGCTCTCCTGGTTGATTGGCTGGTCAACTGGATGTTTGGCTGGTTTGCTGCCGAGCCCGGTGGGCTCCCTGATTAGTTTGCTGGCAGGCTGCTTGGCTGGTCGCCTGCCAAACATGGAAACATCCCGTTAGAGCTGAAGAAGCCTGGGCCTTGTCACCGGGCTCCTCTAGAAAGCTATAATTAAGTGTCTTGAAAAATGCACAACTGTGAAATGGAGCCTTAATCCTGAGTCTTAAGTGAGCATACTGTTCCTGCAGTATATGCTGATGTAAAGGAGTGAGACAGCAATGTACAGTACTGTACAAAAGTCTTGAGACACCCCTTATTTCTTTATGTTTTGCTTCCAAGGAGCCAGACTTTTAAAAAAAAACTTTTACAGTGGTCTTCAGTAATAGTTCTCCAGGCTTTCTAAAGGTCATTCAAAGTTTTCCTTTAGACGTTTTAAGTTCAGTCCTTCTACCTGACCATTTGTGTTTCTGTTGAAGCTATTTAACACTGACCAATGAATCATTCAAGAAGTCACTTAACCTAATAGGGTGGAATATTATTTTTAAACATTTTCTTTAACTACGCGGCAAAAAATGTTTTACAGACATAAAAAGATATTTTTTCATCAGAAAGGTGATTGTCAAAGAGCAGTTAGCCAAAAACTTGATATAGCTCAGCATGGTGTGCAGTGTGTCCTTTAGAAAATTGAGAAAACTGAACAAGTAAAGGAGAAAAGAAGAAGTGTGAGGTCTAAAATAAACCATCTACAGCACAGCAGCAGTCTCCAAAAGACTTAGGGAATTGTAAAAATCTAGCAGAGACCTGACACAGGAGCTAAAATTTACATCTAGACCTTCAGCTGATTAATTTACTGTTTGCTGAAGTCTCTCAGAAATATTCTCTGTGAAGGGTGGATGTGAAGAAGCCATTCTTAAAGACGCACTCCAACACTTTTGCAGATTTTCTCATCGACGTCTAATCCAGCTTCCATCTTGCATCCTACCTGCACTGCGAGCTCTCTCCAGCCAGTCTTATCTTGACACTTGTCTTATCTCTGGCTTTGTATCTCTCTCTCTCTTTCTTTTCCTCTTTTTCTCTAATAATGTCCTCTTTCTGAATCAGTTATGAAACACATTCAAAACAGCCAGTGTCATAGACTGTAAAAAATATGGACAAACCCTCCGCCACGTGACCCGTAGGTTTCTGAAGAGCTGAAAAGAGACTCATTGTGATGTTCCCACCGTCGCCATCTTGGCAGCGTCACGAGTTTCATCACTCCCAGAAAACACAAAAATGGGCGACGAGGTGGCGGTGAGAGGAGGGCTGTGAGCGTGGGGAGGGATGATTGACATCCATCAAACTCTGACCTGCCTGTATCTACGAGCTAACGGGGCTAACCCGGAGCTAACCAGCTAACGGAGTTAGGCAGGCTAAAGCTAAGGCACGCTGTTAGCTGGCTAAAAACTGCCTCCTCTGCCTCCTTTTGCCAGATATCTGGCACCTGTCAATCAAAATGAATTATGAAGAATTTCCAGATTAAATAACATCTAAATGAATGAGTAATAAATAGATTCACTCCCCCCACCGTTTTCATGAAGGTAAACTTGAAATATTAAACTTAAAATGTTGTTTTGTACCAGGCTGTAAACATGTATATTTCTGCTGTGAAGTCGGCCTTTTTAACATGGGAGTTTATGGGGATTTGCTCCCTTTTGGAGCCAGCCCCTAGTGGATGAGGGGTGAACTGCAATTTTTGGCACTTCCGCATAGGCTTCACATTTCTCAGCCAGAGGTTGCCGCTTGGTTCATATCTACTTGCTAGCATGTGACGTAAAGCGAAACTCAGCTGCAACATCACGGCGTCCCGAAAGAAAAAGTTATATAGTGCGGTTTCTCAGCTTCGGGATGCTACTGAGCAGCAATGGCTCCAAAAATGCACTTAATAGATGTCACTGTGGCATCAAACGAGTCTGAAACACTGACTTTTAAGGTCAGAAAAGTGCAAAATGTGTCTTTAAGAAAAGGGAAACAGGGAGAAAGGGCTGAGAAATGACCCAAAAACTTAAAGGGCAACAGGTTTCATGAAGCCTTGACTTCAACATTATTAAAGCGGTATACAAACCAAAAGGCAGCCAACATCCAAAGAAAAGCTCCGGAAAGCCCTTCAAGAAGCCTGGAGAACTATTCCTGAAGGCAGCTTGTCTAAGGAGGTTCAGCCTGTGTTGAAGAAGAAATTGATCCTACAAAATTCTGATCACTGCAGCTATTTCCTGCTTTTCCTGTCAATATATAAAGAAATAACAATTACTGCAAAGGTTAAAGTGAACAAACTTTCCTTAGCATATAAAGTTGGGTCTCGCTGAAATTGCTGCCGGACTCAACGCCGTGTGGAGTCTTAAACGTATGTGTGCGGTCATCCGTTTTAATGAGGTGTTGCTCAAAGCGAGGATACATGGGCCTCTCAAGTGAGAGATGTAAAGCTCACAATCATGCAGAAAAAGATTTGGCTGTCAACATTATATTCTAAATGGGTGTAAATATTAACAGTTTACACAATCTTTGTCATTCCAAGTGGGAACGAGACCAGAAACTTTTATTACACGCTTGATATCTCATCAGCCAAACTAGTCTTTTTTTAAAATAAGCAAATAATTGAAAGTGAGCTGCAGAAATACAATATTACCATAAATCACAGAATGCACATCCTGCTCAATGTGGTACACTGTGGTTCTTCACTGTTCCTACTGTGCAATGACTCCAAGCCAGTGTAACACAGTAGATGAATAATACCAGAGCTGAAAGAGACGATCCAGCTGTGCAACAGGCGAGCTGGAGACCCGCTGCATAGCTGCACAGCTTTGTGCTAGATTCATTACTACACAATATTAGATCTGTTAATACTGAACAGGATCAGTCAAATATCCCACAAGCCCAACGTTCCAGCGTTCACATTTAATCAGAAGTTAATTTTTTGTTGGGATAAATCTGCCAAACCAAAGCAGAAAAGCCGTATTTTCGGTGCAGCAGCGGATTCTGGCACATGGACGACCTCTCTGCTGTCTCCCACACATCTCCAGGACATCAAACGGTGGATTTTGAACTTGCGCAGGGTTCGGCCCAATACCTCTGAATGACAGAGAGCCAGACAGCGAGGTCTCGTTGCATGAATGTGGAGCGTATCCTGTACAACAGGGAGCTGGAAGACAGATGCTGCTGGATGTGCAGCGGAGAAGCAAAGCGGAGTCAGATGGGACAAACACTCTTTGATGAGCTGAGCTTGTCAGGGTTTAAGTCACGACTGGGTTTGGGGGGAGGGAGTGTTTGGGGCCTGGGGTTGGGCTGAGAAAATAGGCAGCCTCTGGTGGGACAATGAAAGGGAGCAGCAAATGTAAATTTAGGGCTGATTAGTTTGCCTTTAAAAAGTTGGTGTATTTATATAAGGTACTTATTGACAAGCCTTTCACTTGTCAACCACATGAATAAACAGTTCTACATTCAAAAATCTAGTTTGATTTTGAGTCAAAATGAAAAGTAATAAAACTGATTGAGCTGAGGACATTAAATTGACTGAATGGTTGTTATAATTTCATCCCTAACATTTCCTAAATTAAATCCCACCAATACATTTTGGATGGTTTCCACATTACTTCGTGCGTATTCAAGGATATTATCCGAGCTGAAACCCAACTCTGGTGAAATAACTGTCTCCACGGTTCCTGCAAGGCCATGTTTATCGCTATTACAGATTTAATTACTACTATTCACATTTATCCATCCATGAATTGTTAGTTGATCTTTGAGAATGTTGGACAATGTGAACCATATTTCTGGTGTTTGGGGCACATGGAGGGGAAGTGTAACTCAATCACTCTTTTTTATTCCCTCCACCCCATCCTCATGACGAGGTGCCAGATGCGTGTCAGAGCTCTCAGACTTTATTTATATATATATATATATATATACATATATATATATATATAATATATATATCCTTTACACACATGCAAACAGATGCAAGTGCGTGCACACACACGTTCACTTGTACTTATGAAACGTAAGAACTTATTTCAAGTGCTCAAGCTGTAGTGCTGAGATAAAACCCCTTTTTTCCCTTTTTGTCTCAAAAAAGAAATCTTTTTTTGTCAAATATAGAAAACTATATCCAACTTTACTACATGAAAACAAGCTACAAAAGCCCTGACAGGATCCAAATAACATAACAGCTGTGCCTCCCAGTAGTCCAGGCCTGGAGTATCAAAGGCCTTTGTCTTCAACTCTTGGTGCTATAAAAGCCTTTTTGGGGAGCAACGGAAAAGTAACACAGAGCAAGCCAATGTACGCATGCTGCCCTGTGATGTGGCAGTGAGCTTTTTTTTTTTTTTTTTTTTTAAACTCATTGGGAGACTGATGGGTAATCAGGACAGAGGGTGGGGTGGGTGAGGAGAGCATGCTGAACTGTGGAGTCTCACAGAGAGGGTAGATGATGCCCTCTACAGTAGATGGAAGGGGGGCATGAGAAAAGCAAGCATCCACACTGAATATTCCAGCAATAAAAATTCAAGAATTCATCTTTCTTTTTATTTATTTTTCCACTTTGATGCGTGTAAAATAAATATGCTGTTTTTCGGAAGTCATTTTTTGCACAAGTTTTTTTATTTCAACTATGTATTTTTATTTTTTGCTAAGTTTTGCTAAGAAAATACAATTTAAAGTTAAATATTTTTGTTACGGTATTCATTTTTGCAATGGTTAGAATTCTTTATTTGTGCAAATCATTTGTGAGACATAAAAAATCGTATATAATTATTTACAGAAAATGCGATGACTTATCACGTCATATCAGGTATCAAGTAAAAACAATAAAATGCAGAAAAATGTCACTTGAGTATTCCCCTACTAAATTGACAACCAATATTGGATTTGTATTGAGATTTGTCATTTTTTAGATAAAGTTAATTAAAGCAACGTTATATTTTTCGGGTTTAATTGATTCACAACAATTAATCATATTTTACAAAACATATTGACTTTATTTATATAGAAAATCTATAAAAATCCAGGTGTTAGACGAGTCAGGCACGGTTTCTCTCCGTTTAAAGTAGAAGAAATAAAATCACTGCCACCTTGAAATACATATTTTAAACGGTTCGTAATTTACGCATTGGAAAAAGGACCCAAGGTTTCAGCTTTCACTACTGTGTGTAGTTTCATTTTTGATTTAACACATCGCATGAGGCGCAAAAAAAAAGAAAGGGGGGTAGGGGTGGGTCGGGTTGTTTAACACACTGACTTCAGGCCACACGGGTGGATGAACATAAATTAAAGCCCGTGTAAAAGTAGAATACCTGTACACCTGCACAACAGCTCTCCCCTGCGACCGAGTGAAACTCTACTCCTGCGCTTCTTCTACCTGACTCGCCGCTCTCCGGTGACTCACTCACTCTTCACCGGGCTAGCTTCACCCCCCACCCCCACCCCATCCCTGAACACAAGTGTGTGAGGACGGAGCGGTAACACAACACGGTCTGATGGACCTGACGCGAGCCACTGACTGGATATGACCACCTCCGGAGTTAGGTAGCGCGCGGATGCTTCGAGGAAGTAACATGTCGGTACGTACAGCAGGATGTATGTGAAAAACTCTTAAGAGAGTCGCGAGACTTAGCCTATACATCCGTGTATGTTTCATGGATGTATATGAACTTTATATAGAGAGAGCTGTCCGGGCAGTCTATACAGGCGTGATAGATTATGGCGGAGGGAATGGATCTGACTCCAGACACCACGTGTTGGAGTCGCATCAGCGCAATAATTGCCGGGCGCTCGAGCTATATAAACCACAAAAAGCCTGAGCACGGGAAACCCCGGCCTCCAAACACTAACCACATTTACAGCTACAAAAACGGGGTTCGTTTTTCCGCCTCCTTGATGACCCCCCACCCCCTACCCCCCCGACTTCATCAAACTTTTTTTTCTTTTTTTTTAACCCCATACACAAAAACCGCGGCTCGTCCGGAAGACTTACAGAAAGATATGTCGAATTTGCAGGCGTCGCGGGATTATAAATAGCCCTGTAAAGCATTGTTAAGGCTTAATCCTTTGACTTTGAAAACTTTTTGTGTGTATTTGTGTGTGTGTGTGTGTGTGTACATCGCCTGCGGGTTTTCATAGTGCCTTTCAGTTTGGCACAAAGACTTCAATGACGCACCTGGAGCAGCGCTTTGACTTCTCACTAAAGGAAGACAGACAAAAACTTTTAAGACCAGCTGGGTCGAGTGTTCCTTTTTAGACCTGCCTTTCTTTTTTTTCCTTTTTTTTTGTAATTGTATAGCCTATTACGAACTTGGACCTTTATTTTAGGTTATTTATATCCACACTTGAGCAAATACGCCTGCGTTATGGCACATGGACTCATCCCCAAAGAAGTTTGAAAAAAAAGAGGTTGTCATTAAAAACATCATCGAGTTTTTAAGGGTTGTTTTTCTTGCCGGAGAAGTATATTTTATGTCGTTTGAAGGCGCCCACTAAAGTTTGTAGTGGAGAGGGTTTTTGAAACGCGGTGTGCGCTCACCGAGTCCCATTTTCCATTGGCAGGCGCGCTGAGGTTCAGCGAGCAGCGGCGCACACTCCCGAGTTCCTCCCCGACTGTGTGAGAGAGAGAACAGAAAGAAAGAAAGAAATAGAGGAGCTGGAGAGACTTTGCTGCCTTCTTTCTGATAATCCACGCTGTTGTGATGCGAATTCCCGTAGATCCAAGTGCCAGTCGGAGGTTCAGTCCGCCGTCCAGCAGCCTCCAGCCGGTCCCAGGGAAGATGAACGATGTGAGCTCTCCAACCGGACAGCCGGACGCGGCCGCGGCGGTGCCAAGACTGCGCCCCCACGAAAACCGCAGCATGGCTGAGATTATCGCCGATCACCCGGCCGAGCTGGTCCGGACCGACAGCCCCAACTTTCTCTGCTCGGTTCTTCCCTCCCACTGGCGGTGCAACAAGACGCTGCCTGTCGCCTTTAAGGTGAGTCCGTACAGAGTGATGTGCGAAAAGGAGGAAAAGGTGAAGCAGCGTTGGAAAAGCAACTAAAAAAAAAACATTAGAAATTGTTTTTAATCGTGACGTTCAGTGCTTTTTCTTCCTTCTTTTGTGTCACCTGTATGTATTCAAGTTTCTGGAAAACGTGTTTCTAGATATTTCAATGAATAGGACCTTGCATGATGTGGAAGTTTTAGTCATTTGTAAGAAAAATGTGAATTATATTAAGAAAAATTTAATTCAGAGGACAACGAACTGATTCCACACGAGTTTCAGCTGGATTTTAAAATGAAAAAGGAGGCATAGATAAAGTGTTTGTTTAACGTTTCATTCGTTTACAATACTCAGTAAATATGATGAATAAGTTGACTTTATTAGCCTATAGGGTTTTTTAATAGAGCAAAAAAATTGAATTGATAAATTCCAATAATTTCTTATATATTCTTATAATCATTATTGCAATGATTATTCTAAAGGATTGTATTAATAAGCTGAAAATGCACAAAATTATACTTTGAATATTTCAGGCCTGTGTTGCTGCTTTTGATGCCTTATTTTCTTCCCTGACATTTTGCAGGCCCTGTTAATTACTTGACAGATATTATTTAAAGGACAGATCAAAGATGCTCTAAAGTGAAAATTTGTAGCTGTAGCTCTGGCTTTGAATCAAATGTGACACTTTGTAAAATATAACAGTAATATAGGCTTTCTTATTACTACAGCTCTGTAATTATTGCAGCTTTGCAGGCCCACTCATCCTCTTTAATCTGGATCCAAGAATGTAAATGATAACACAAGGCCTCA
Organism: Leptatherina wallacei; assembly: GCA_028567055.1. NCBI lineage: Eukaryota > Metazoa > Chordata > Actinopteri > Atheriniformes > Atherinidae > Leptatherina > Leptatherina wallacei. Next base: position 6,948,691 of record JAOXYM010000024.1, on the reverse strand, counting down.
GTGCTCATCTTTGAAAGATTGCTCTTAAGATGATTCATTCAGTAACATTCATCCTGATGTCGGCTGCTTCAGGGAAATAAAAATTAAATCCATTTATCAACATAATTTGGAGGAGGATGGCATGATGCGTTTGATGAGTCTAAATGAAAAATCGAAAATGAGATGGAGGTTTTGGCCTTTACATGGAGAGATTTCCTGCTTTTCTGCTTCTTGTTTTTTTTTTCTTACATTAGAAGAAAGACT
>JAOXYM010000024.1:6917886-6939965 GCA_028567055.1 Leptatherina wallacei | reverse complement strand
GTGTATATCTGTGTGTGTGTGTGTGTGTGTGTGTGTGTGTGTGTGTGTGTGTGTGTGTGTGTGTGTGTGTGTGTGTGCCCTTCCCCTTGCCTGGCTAGCTTCCTCCATGCTGGAACGCATGGACCACACAGACGGCTGGCAGCGCTCCACGACAGCCTGGCTCCCTCTTTCTTTCTTACTCCTTCTCTCTTTTCGCTTGCAGCCTCGTCTCCCACACCTCCTCTCTTTTCTCCCCTTTTTTTTCACTCTTTCCTCTTCTCTCATTTTTTTCCCCCTCAATTCTGTTTTTATTCTCCTCCCTTCTCTCTGTCTCTTCCCCCCTCCCCTGCTCTCCCTTTACAGCAGACCCCCATAGTAGACGTGCACTTGGCCGTCACCCACTCACCGTTTCACTGCCCGAGCCACGCTCTGCCAGTTTCAGATTGCCACCTGAAATAATTAATTGTTTCTGAGCGCTCACAAAAACAACATGGCCACTGTGAGTGCTCCAAATAAAAAGTTGAAATATAGACCCAGAGCATTCATTCATCGACTTTACTGTTCCACCATGAGATGACTGACACACACACATGCACATGCAAACAGACTGGCTGATTCAACCCAGGCTCCACGAACATGGGGGGTTCTGAATCAGCCCCAATCATACATTCACCCAAGCTCACCCAGTGATCATAAACCAGGCTGAAGGCTCAGACATGAGGGCATGACGTGACACCAAATTTATAAATTATCCCATTTATTCTGGATTTTCTGGCCCACTATATTTTCCTCACATGGTACTGAGTCAGTGAGCAGGGAGGAGAATTTCCTATCAATGTGTATGTGGTGATAATTTGGCTAGGAGGAAGATGTTTAAAGAAATTGTTTACCTTGTAAAAAAAAAAAAAACAACTCTTTTATTTTTGACCATAGAGACATTAGTTTAATTTAGCATTAAGGCCAGAAGCACAACTGGAACCAGAGCAATAGCAGCAAAAACCAACCTACCAACACGTCTTAAGCTGACTCACTAAAGCAGCATTCACGCATGAAGGAAAAAGAAAACTATAAAGATTTTTGTTTGGTTTTGTTTTTGAGTTTTTTCAGTGTTGACACAGTGCTGCCAGTAAGAGCTGTTAGGGAGACAGTAAGGGCTCACTGAAATTGGAAGCTTCAACAAATTCCTGTTTGAAGAAAACTAAAATTAAACATGTAAACGTTACACCTAGTAGCACTCTTCACTTTGTGCTAACACTGTTTTCATCTGCTGATAAGAGGGAAAAGTCATTTATTTATTTTTGACAAGTTTAACCCCATATATCCTTCATTTTAGTTTAACATATAACAAAGTTAAGACTTAATGGTTAATGTTCTTGCTTAATCTGCACCAGAGCTTTATGTTAAAACAATCTTGTAAATGCGGGATAAGGCTCAATATGGCAGGTCTAAATAGAACCTGCTTGGCATTGAGGGCCAATGATGAATTAGTGATTCTTCTATGTAGCAAACAAGAAGAATCAACTCCCATCAGGCAGGGGCAGACTTAATTTCGATGGGCACGCCACACTGTAATCCTAGATTAATTGAGTTTATTAGGAATTCGTATGGAAACCCATTCCCCTAAACCACTTTAGTTTTTAAACATGTTGAAACTAAACAGGTTAAGTTGTATTGGCATAGGGGATGATTAGACTTTATTGAGACACATTAGTTCACTTAACTAATTTTCTTTATACCCCCAAGGTTTTTTAATAACCTCTCTTCAGTCAGACATACTCAAATAGTTTAGTTCTTTTAAATGAAGAATCTGAATCACTGTGACCCGGTTTCATGGAACGTCAGTTTAAAAGACTCAACCTGCTGATAGTTAAACACTTGATTATTCCAAAAGTGATTCAAGATGTACATTGAAATTGATAATACAACTTGTTAGGATGATTATTTGATAGTGCATTTTGCCATATATTTATTACCAGAGTCCAGGGAAATGGAAAATGTCAGGAATCATCATCTCTTCTACTGTAGATGCTCTTTTTTTTTATTAGACTTTGTGTTGGTTGGGGGTTTTTTCTCCTTGTACTTGCCTTCTCACTCATCGTACCAACCTTAACATTAAAACAGACCAAAATATTCCAACAACGCTGTCACAAAATCAGAAAAGGTTCTATTTCTGCTGAATATGCATTTCCCATGAGCCTTTATGGTCCAGATACGTTGAGTTGTGAAAATAGCCCCTACCCCCTCTGACAGACACATAGCATGCTAATCATTATTATCGCAGTGCATAATGATAAAAGTTTTTAAAAAGAACTTATTTAGTTCAGTAATGAGACACTGTTTATACAAAACATGAAATTATAATTAATCACTACAAAAAAAGTTTACACTCAAAGGTTTTAGAGTGCAAGTGGCCAATCATGTGGAACCACAGACTAGGATTGTACTACAGAGAGTGAAGTGGTGCAGGCCAGGTGCACAGAGCAATATAGAGAGACGGGAGAGACAAATTGAAATACAAGCAGGTTGGGGGGGGAAATAAAGAAGTTAGCAAAAATTGAAAAAGAAGCAGCTTGTGGCTGCATTTCAATGATTTTGGAGACTGAAAATCTGAGAGCGGAATCTGTGAAATGACAATATCCATCACTTTATCTAAAATGTCATAATGTTCAGCCATGGCTCATTGTTAATTGATCTGTTTGCTGTGGTTCTAAGTTCAGCTATTCATTTAAAGGATTGGTTAATATGTTAAAATGTAGCAACTGTGCATTTTTTGTTACAAATAAAAGCATAGAACCAGGGCTTTTATGAAAAGACTAAATAATCTGACCAACACAATAGCCTTTCATAACTGCTAAACAAGGCTAAAAAGTAGCTTCAGTGATATTAAATGAATAGCCTTAAAAAAAAAAAAAGCTGAATCTCCCATCAGTCATTATTGAATCATACGTGACATATCATACATCCACTGGCTGCATGCTTCCTTTAATGTGCGTGGTGTTGTTTGCATACTGCCCGGACAAAGTGCAGCTGAATGAGGAGCGAAGCTTAAGGAAAGACAGTATCGTGTAGAAATATAAAAATGTGGCAGTGGTATGACGGTGTAAAGAACAAGGCTGGTTAGTAACTGGTTTCTTAATAACTTTGTTCTGGAAAAGACAACGTTAAAAGAATGCTGTTGTTCATGAAAAATGTAAATAAAAACAATTAATAGAAACATGATGATTCATTTAGTTGCACTTACAATCCGGCTTATTTTCCTTGAAAAGAAAATTGGTTAGTGGAAATTCGGATTGGCTGCTAACTTCAGAAATCTTCCCCCTTTTCATGTCTTTGCTTAACTTTGCTAGCAAGCTGCTAGCCAAAGCTTATTATTTTTGTAAATTCTTATTGTACAGAAATTAAGGACATAAATCTTCTGGACCAACTCCTGGAAAGAAAGTGAATAAGCACTTTCCCAATATTTATCCATGATTCATAACATTTTATCCCAAGGATCTAAAAATGTACACTGATACTCTTGTCATGTGAAATCCCAGAACAAATCGCTAGCAAGCTAAAAGAGGTATGGGGTGTTTGAGGGATATCTTCAGCTGGGGCATACTACTGTATATGAGGGAACAGCTAACCATTTGTCAAAGATCTCTGCGCTCAGACTCAGATTCAATCTAATGCTGCCATTAATCACTGAGGACTTGCCATGTCGCCTACTTGCTTTTACTGCTATCAGATCAGCTGTGGTGAGCTGAATCCAGACGTATGTCTCTGGGACGGCTACAATAATACTATTCTAGGATCAGTGTACAACTGTGTCATGTGAGATACTATCTGAAGAGGTGCTATCTACTCATTCTTAATCTTTCATAGCATAAGTAAGTGCGAGTATTTAAGCCTGCAGTGTATGTTCAAGTGTGTAATGATGCTCTTGTGCAAATGTACATGATTGAGTGTGCAGACGTTTCCATACATCTTTTTTTTTTGCTCGTGTGTGTTTCTATGTGTGTTTCTGCGTGTGCTCACATCTGGTCTGAATCTGTCCATGTTTCCGGCCGCTGGCTGGGCAGGGAAGTGGCAGGCGCTATCAAAAATCTCCGCTGTTTTCACAGGGATGATGGGAATCTCAGGGACTTTCCCTACGGCAGTGAAATCATCCGCCTTTCCCGCTCCTTTAAATACCCCAGGCTCATTCCTCCGCCCTGCTAGGGTTCCGATAAAACAGCTGAGACATCTTGTGTTTGGCAACTGTTGTCCTCTGAAAGGTGTAATTAACTCATGAAAAACTGTATTTACTGTCAAGGCCTGCTAAACTAATGGACTTGAGGTCTGGCTGTTTGGAGTGTAAATTGGACCTTAATGTGGTGGTTGACAAACTGAATTCCTACAGGAGCTTTAAAAACAAAAAAAATACATAGGTTTGTTTTAAGCTAGGTTGTAGCTATCTATACATATCTTGGTCTGCAAAAAGAAAGTTTCTAAAATGAAGACTTCAAGCTACAAACAGTGAACCTCATCAAGCTAATCAGAATTGTTTTAACCTCTAGGAAATACACATGGACATCTTTGGTTCCCTTGATCAATAAAGATAACCTCATTTCCAGTGGGTATAAGGTGAAAAAAAAGGGCCATATTTCTTTAATATGATTTTTCTGTTTCTTTTTCTAAACCAGCAAAAATAATGACATAAGCCCAAAGCAAATGTTTGTGCACCCAGTAGATTCAGTACTTTTGTAAAGAATCACAACTTTTAAAGTCTTTTCATTGCCAACAAAGTCAGCAAACTTCTTCTTCCTTAAAAGGTTTTCTCCTTATTTGACATTATTATCTGTTTAGGATGATTATTCTGCTATATCCACTGAACATCTTCACCATTTTATGAACAATGTGATGTTGTCTTCCACAATCTGTTGGGATTTAATTAAACAAATGCAACTGTGACATAACCCTCCTCTTACTGGTTGCATAAGCCCAAAGCATAATTACTCCACCTCCGTGCTTAAGAACTGGAGAAGTGGCCTATGGATGAAAATAATCTCCCTTTTTCCTGCAAATATCGCTCACTATCCTATGTCTTTAATGTCTTCGCTTGCTACATGGTTTTCAGTTATTATCGTTTTTCATTTGCGAGGCAGTTGCTCAGAGGGACCTACAGCGTCACCAAAATTTGCCTCTCCAAGCAATGATTTGAACAATCAGCTTCTAGTCACTCACTTAAATATTCACCACTGGGGATACCCAAACTTTTGCACATCTCTGTGCTATCTGAATATCTGTCTGTATTTTAGGATGCTCCTGAAAGACGTTGAAATCCTAAACCCTCTCTAACTGTTCCACCATTTGTTGCATTCAGCACTCTTCACAGAGCCTGTGTTGCTTGACTGGTTCAGATGCACACACAGCGCTTAATTTACTGGTCATCGGGGTCTCTTCCTCTCCATGTGCCTCCTCCCCATTTGTGTCCATCCCACTCTGTCTTCCCTCATCTCCCTTGGACTCTCATTGCTATTTATTCCCATCACTAGGAGACAGGCTCTGCACAAAGCCTGCACTGTGTCCCGAGGCTTTTTTAGAATAGAAATTCAGTCTGTTGAAAATGGAAACGCTATGATTGACTGGGCACAGCTTGCGCAGAGCGGTGATGAATGCCAAGGAGAGGCACAAATTATCCGCAGGAACGATGGGGAAATGTTATTAATGAAATATGGACATGAATTATGCTATATAGTCCTTAAGTAGCCGATTTTATTCTCTGCACCAAAGCAACTTCAAGAAACCGACGATGAGACTGGCCGTTTATTTTGAGCTGGATGATGCCAGTCCCGAGACGTCATCGTAATAAAAATCACCGCCTGTCTGACTGTCAGCGGCTGCCTTTTCAATGCCGCCATTCTCAAATCTCATTTTCTTGCAGCAAAATCCGGCGTTTAAGCTCCAAAATGTTGCTCTATATTAAATTATTTTGTTGTGAAGAGTCAGATGGTTTTTAATGGCATATCTGAGGCTGAAATAATATGTTGTTGCAGAGTCGGAAATGTGCCAGGCTGTCATGGCGGTTTTGAAAGAATTTTGTCTCTGTCATTTTACATTTATTCGACCATTATAGTGACTGAAAAAGTCTGCAGAAAGAGAAAGAGCTGGGTATGACATGCAACAAGGCCCCACAGCCAGATCATTATGAATATGTGTTGTTAAGCTGTTGTTTTTGATCTTTGTAATGATGCTTTAGTTGCACAAATGATGACTCCTTTTAGAACATTCTTTGTTTACTCTCTCCCCTGCTCTCCTCAGCACCCACCCTGAGTTGTAGGTGTAGCGCCAGGCCTTTGTTTCCAACCTAGGCTGCAGGCAGGTTGGGCGGGATTCTGAAGTAGCTTGCTGTTTCTGCCTGAGCCAGCTGGAGCTCTGCCAAGCACAGCAGGAGTTTCTACTCTGTTTGATATTTACTTTACCGCCTTTACAGGGGAACCTAGTGCAAGACCAGACAGACGCACTGACACAGTCCTGTGTCAGTGTTAAATAGAACTGTGTGTGCACAGGCCTCTCATTCTACCCCACCTTTGCTAAACTGTAGTCCACACCTGGGCCACTGGGTAGGTTTTGATTTGGTTCCCACTAGATGGCTGATAGTGCGCTGAGATAGGGTTGGGCTCAGACAGAGAGTGACACACTGTCTGCTGTTTGTGTGTATAACCTACAGCGTATGCGCTATCAAAGTACATTTAAAGGGTTTGTATACTGGAGAGGCGTAGAGTTACCAGCCTGGAAAAGTGATGAGAATAGAATCAGGTATATAAAGGAGGTAAAATTATCACCAAAGGAATGCAGAAAGTTAAGGGCCATAATATATTTGGCACCGGTTATGATTCCTGTGGGGATAATGGGGCAATGGCGTGAGAGCTTGTGTTTAGAGGAAGCCTCTTCCTCAGGTCAAAACCGAACACATATGCGATTTCTCAGTCTCAATACTAGTCTCTCTTTACTCTGTTTTCCTGTCGTGCAAGACGATACGACATATTTGCCAACTTCTTTGTTAATTAAGAGCGTGGAGCATCCCATTCTCTGAAGCTTTTGTACCTCCTCTTTATTTAGGATCACAGACTGTTTGCCGAGTTAAGCATGAGACAGACCAACTGACTCATCAAGCTGTACATTATGCAGGATATTTGACAGACTGTGTGCCAACAGAACAGCAAACAACCACAGAGCCGAATACTGACAGTCCATTTTATCCTATGATTATGAAAAGATGCTTTGCATGCAACATAGCAGCTGTTTATTTTTATTATTTGGCTTATCTGCCAACAGCAGGTAAGGAAATAAATGAACTAGGTAAAAATGTTCTTTAAAAAACGGCGTTATGCATAGTTTGACTCATAATAATGTCTAGATGTTATTAAGCGATGTCATATTTTGCATTGTCAAAATTATCAAGTTCATGGTTTGATTTGAAATTCATTCAATGAAATACGCTGTTAATAAGTTATATTGTTACTCTTTTAGTCATTCTTCCTATGGTAAGAAGCACAAATATATTAGTGTTGAAAGCACCAAATACTCGTAAGCTTCTCTGATTACAAATGGATATAGTGATCAATTGAACCCTTTTACAAGCAACAAAACTGATAAGAAATGTAATCAATATTATCAATCCTACTTATTTTCTAAGTGATTGTTGTTCATTGGGAAATAAATAAATAGATTTAGCCTTGCACCAATTTTATAGGACTGAAGTGAGAATATCTCTGCAACCACGAGCTCTATTTGAATGCTTTTGGAGTCACAGTAAAGGGACAACTTGTGAGATTTGTTAAGATGTGTAAATATTAGTATGTGTGTTATTGTCGAAGAGCGAATGAAGATGGTACAAAACACAAATGAAAAAAGTTTCAGCCTTACCTAAAACAACAAACACTTTCCAGAATATAGTTAGTATCCCTTTGGAATGATGCGGCTGTAGCTATAAACTTCTATCAAATCATACTTCAATATGTGTACATCATCTCTGCAAATATGAACTCTGATAAATCGAAGCAGAACAAAATTTGAGGTTTTAGTGCAGACAGTTCAGGCTAGGTCTCTAAAATAACCTGAGGTCCCTCAACTTATTATTGAGCCCTGCTTGTGTCACCTGTGTTACATCAATGTAACTCCTACAACTCCGTTTTTTTAACGTATTTATTTCGGTTTTCGTGCAGGGCATCGTCAAAAGCTCGAGGACCCCCCTAAGGCTGGCCTGTTTTCAGACCGTCTTAGTGAGCTTGAGAGGATGAGGGTGAGGGTCTCAGTTCCTGCTCAAGCCCCGCGGCCAACTCTAAACCCAGCAGCCAACTCCTTCAATCCACAGGGTCAGACGCAGATAACAGGTGAGCAATCAAAATCCACTTTTATCCACTGTAGTGACGCCGCAAGAATCAAGCACCAGAACAACAGACATCCACATGGTGTCACCATAGTCTGTATATAAAAGATGGGCAAAGCCTGCTTGTCGGAAAAAATAAAACAGGACTTCAAGAGCAAAATGAGGGGGTCTAAAAACTGATGGGTGATATCAAAGCGTTTTCTCACAGTTTTTTTTTTTATTTAGTCTATTGATGTTTTCACTAAAAAGCTGAATATTGCGTAGCTAATTACCTGACTTTTGCCATTGGCGAGCATGAAAAAGTGGCATATCATATTTTATACTGACAATTTAAAGAAAGCTTTTGCAATAACGTTATCATTGCAGTAGAAACTATTCCTAAAGACAATGAATGTCATTGAACATTTTAAACATCTATCTTACATTACATTTCACATACAAACTGCAAAGTAAACACAGCGCTGAAGTCACTCGTGAAATATCTGCAATTAGCACCAGAGTGTATCCTCGAGTCACCGACTGTGAAATATCAACCCTCAACTGGAGCCTCGGCCTGACGGCTGTGCAGCGTGTTATATTGCCTTTGAGATTATCTGTCTCTCTCTTTACTCCATCACTCTGTCAATCTCCATCTTAGAAGGTAACACCATCTTTCACGGTTCGACACAGCCGCTACCCGATCACAGACAAATCTGGAAGCTTGTCACACGTGATCGTTTGACTGGTAGTCTTTCTGTGGCACGGCTTTGTAGTACTACCGAAGGGGATCGTTTTAGTCACGGTTGACCAGCATATCTGCGTGGTGGTGAAAGACTGGACTGATCAGAATTGCATGCGGAGGATGGCTTGATTTTGTTGTTCTGATTGTAAATGTTTAATAGAGTTTATAAAGTAGACACTCATTTGCACGTATATGGAGCAGACTGTTGTTGTTATCTTGTTTTTAGTGAGCTTGAATGGCATTCATTTCCAAATCATTTAGATGAGCAAATCCAGTGTTTGTAAGCAGTTTTCTGCAGGGTTAAGAGAGGACCCCTAGTGGTGCATATGTATATATATATATATATATATCTGAATGAAATCTTGACTTCAACCACTTGCATCCTCTGCTCTTGTATTGCTGCACGCACACACACGATAATGTGTAGTGCAGTGTGGTAGTCTGCTGATGTGTTTACACCTTGGGTGAGTGCCAGCAAGGCTCTCTGTGTCTCAGCTGCAAGCACAATGTTTTATAAGGCAAACAGGAAGATCTTCTCTCCGAAGGTAAACATTAGATGTGTCATTACAGAGGATGTTGCATAACGCGTACAACTGATACTTACCTCTTTGCACACAGGGGATCAGAGGCACAAGTAAAGTCAGCATTTGTTGTCAATGTTGTTTTTTAAACATTTTCACACAAGTAATTGGAATATTTGACAAATCCCACTGGTAATTATTCTCTTTTTCTTTCCCTTTCCTTCTTTTCCTCCTTCATGCACTCCCTTTCTCCCCATCAGACCCTCGTCAGTCCCAGTCCTCTCCTCCCTGGTCATACGAACAGACGTATCCGTCCTACCTGAGTCCCATGGCGTCCCCCTCAGTCCATTCCACCACCCCCCTCTCCTCCAGCCGAGGCACGGGCCTGCCTGCCATCAGCGACGTGCCTCGACGATTGCCAGGTAGAATCACTACTCTGCCACCTCTCGAAACCACTCACTCTCCACGCCCCTGTCGGGCCCATCGAATCAGCTGCAAGTGATTTATCGGCCATGAGCGGCGAGGGAAAGACAGATGTGCACGCACACAGTTTCACACTCAGACAAAAGCAGGAACATGAACAAAGAAAGAAAAAGGAAAAACAGCGAGCTACTATTATTTGCCAGCGAGCTGGTATTGGCTCGTTCTCAAATGAACGTGAGGCCTGCTGTAAGAGTTGGACTGTCTCTCCGAGGAGCGGTTAGGCTGGCGTTTTTTAGCAGTGGAAGGAAGAAAAAAAAAACGATTGTTTCCTTTTTTCCTAGCTCTAAGTCTTTGATTCCAAAGGAGAATGGGTAATAACAGGCCCTGGGATAATAACAGGCTAAATAAAGTGTCTTTACAGCGATACGCCACTCTCTCAAGGCATTCTGGGTAATTGCATTAGCCAGTCTGTTTGCAGTAACAGCAGCATCTGTGTTCCAATTTGTCTCTGTTTTTCCCCCCGATGTGAAAGCTCACCTAAGATCCCTACATGCCGCCAGACAAATTTCTCTCCCTTACACCTGTTTGACTCACTGCCATCTGAGTTTTTTTCTACGCTCCTTTTTTTCTGTCTGTTTCCTTATGCTAACACACTACACGCTCTTCTGAGTGTGTGTGTATGCATGTGGGTGTGTGTGCCTGGAGCGAGACTGAGTGATTAGGTGATGCAGCCGTGTGACTCTGCATTAGAAAGGGTTTAAAATCCAGCCAGCTGCCCTGTCAGGTTTGATTAGGTTGGTCTTTTCCTTCAGCTTTCATCTTTCAAGCGTCAGGCTTTGTTCCTCTGAGTGACACATGTGCATGTAAAGGCACGCGCACACGCACCAACGCAAGCCTTTGCCCGCTTGCACACCTCGCGCGCTTAATTCCTCCTAAGTGATGCGCCTACAGCCCTCAGATCTCCGAGGATCATGTTGACACCTCGCCAGGCCGCTCTGTAACAGTATCCCACTACAGAACATACCGAAGTACAAGCAGACGCTGATATGGATGCTCTGCTGGTGCACGCTCCACACCACCCAGCTCCGTGCAACTTCAAACACTCCGGCCCACGTGTTGAAACGTTTAATTTGCCGAGAAGCGGTTGCAGAAGTTTATCAGGTCAAATCATAACACCTAACTCGGAAGTGATGCCTCAGTGTTTGTAAGATCCCTCCAAACATTTAGACTATGTCACACTCTGGTTTCTTTTGAGCTAATAAAGTTTGATCTGGCTCATCATCACAGGGCCCCTTGGAGCACGAGTAAAGGTCCAAAAGTTAAAAACAAGAGACGGGAGTTTATTGAACAGCGCCAGTCATGTCTGAGATCACACTTCTCTTCCACAACAGAGACAATCACCTACTATTTCTACTAGAATCAAACAAATCTGGTGGAAAGAGGAAGTTTAAAAGGCCCTAATTGGCAGCATATGCTATCTGACGCTAGCGACAAACCCCGGCTTCGCAATCCCTCCCTGCACAATAAACACTGCACCCCTCCTCTTCCCCACCACCCCCTGTCCTCTTGCAGCAGACATGGTGACACGGAAGACGCCTGGTGATTTATGATAAGAGCGCCATGGCTGGACTAAACCGCTGAGAGGAGATGGGTGGAGGTGGGGAGGGCGAGAGAGAGAGAGAGAGAGTAGGAGGAGGACCTCCTATTCTCCTTCAACTCTTCGCCCAGCGCGGAGCTAGCCGCAGCCAGTTAGTGGTTTTTGGGTATTTTTTAAAGGATGAAGCGAAAAGAGGAATGAAGGGTGAGATGGAACAGCTCCTTCTCGACTCTCTCTCTCTCGCACACGCGACTCGCAACGCACGCACACACACACACACATGCTGGAGCCGATGGGAGGCGAGGAGAGGAGCCACATCAGAGCTCAGCCCTGCCTCATTATGGATCTCATGGAAACTGTTTCTGCTCAAAGTGTTTCCACATGTGCAGCTCCTGATTCGTCCCAACTGCTTTTTTTTTTATGTGCATACAGTATTCACACAAATACAACCCCCCCCCCCCCCCCCCCCCCCCCCCCCCCCCCCACCCCTCACACACACACAAACACACATATGCCATTTGCACATGCACTTGCATGCATAAACAATTATATATATAAATATATATATATATATATACATAAACATGCACCGATACACACACACGGAGAGGCATAAGTGTAAATGTACTGAGGCAAATGGATGTGTGTTTGTTAAGTTTATAAAAATTTGGGAAATGAAGTGCAAAACACTGCAGAAGCCCACGAATAGAACAATGTTTACCTAAAGAAAAAAAACTGTTAATTAGGCTTTCTGAGTTGGTTAATATGCATGTTTTGCTCCAAATGACAATTTTCTTGACAACTGTTTTATTTCTCCAGTGACTTATTTGTTCAATTGAATTACTCTACAAGACTTCAAGCCACAGTCCTGATTAAAGCTGACACGCTTATGAGAGGATGTGTGTGCTAATGCAAATACCTTTTACAGAAAAGTTGGAAAAATTTCCAAAATGTAATAAAAACATACATGTTATTTGTTATTCTATTTGAGGCTTTATTTAATCTTTTCTTTCCTTATGACCAACTTAATTGTATTTTGAAGTTAAGCAAATCTACACTTTGATCCATCAACATAGTCACAAAAGTTGGTAGACAGGTATTTTAAGTATTGTGTTACATAAACCTTCCTTTAGATTTTTTTCTTGTTCTGTAAGAGGAATTTGTGTCAGTAATTTTATCCAGTCAAAAGTCTGGATGTTGTTGTCTGATTCTCCTCTAATAATGCAAGACATATTTTGAATAGGAAACACACAGAGCCCCGCTATTGTGAGTCATGCAGAACAATATCTAACGTTGCTTCTCCAGAATTCCTGTATCCACTGAGCATCAACAGTACCCCCACACCTATGCAAGTCAGCAATGCTAGGGCACTGGTGCACCCTTATGAAATCATAGATGCTAACTTTGGCACTTTTCACTGACAAAACATAGAACCAGACATCTGTTTCCAAAAAGCCTCTGAAATGTGGACTCAACTGACCACAGAATGGTCACAAGATCACATCCAGTAGTGAAATCTGTCCTTGTCCTTTACACAGAGATTTTTCCAAACTCTAATAATCTTTTCACAATTTTTCTGGATTGTGGATGTGGAAAGATTAAAGTTCTCTGCAATTTTGCATTGAAAAATATTTTTTGACACTTATTGATGAATCTCCTACCAAGTTTGGCGCATAGTGGTGAACAACAACCTATCCTTGCTTGGAAAGACAAAACATTTGGTGGATGCTACTTTTATACCCAATGCTGACACCCATACATATCACCAATAAATCTGTTAATTGTACAAGCTCCCACAAAGCTGCTAGCGCGTTATTACTTAAACTTTTCTGTCGTTATTTGCTTCCATGAATTTTTTTTTATGTGTTCCTGTATTTATCTTTCATGAACTTGATTGGCGAAGACACTGAAAATAATGTCCTTTGACAAAAATGTAAATTTCATGTCATTTTGATGAAAGGAGATCCTAAAATACAATGAATGTGTCTGTGTGTTTGTGTGTGTTCCCAGGCTCCTCCGACCTGAGCCCGTTCCCTGGTCAGTTTGAGCGTCAGTTCCCGAGCCTCTCCTCCCTCACAGAGAGCCGCTTCTCCAGCCCTCGCATGCACTACCCAGCCACCTTCACCTACACCCCTCCCGTCACCTCAGCCATGTCGCTGGGCAGCCCCCACTACCACACCTACCTTCCCCCTCCTTATCCCGGCTCCACCCAGAGCCAGAGCGGACCCTTCCAGACCAGCAGCACCCCCTATCTCTACTACGGTGCCTCCTCCAATTCATACCAATTCTCCATGGTTCCTGGTGGGGACCGCTCGCCATCCCGGATGATCCCACCTTGCACTAGCGCCTCCACGGGCACCTCCCTGGTGAACCCTAACCTACCCAGCCAGACAGAGGGAGGGGTGGATGGCGACGGGAGCCACAGTAATTCCCCAACTGTTCTTAACCCTGGAGGCCGCATGGATGAAGCAGTCTGGAGGCCATATTAGAAAAAAACAGGGAGACGGAGGGAGAACAGATAAGTCACCTGATGTCATGGTTTGAAAGCACAAAACCTTTTTTTTATATAAAATGAAAAGGGGATTTTGGGGCTCTCATCAGCTATCTTTACCTTATGCTCGGAAATTAAGGTAGAGATAAAAAAAAGAAGAAGAAGAAGAAAAAAAAGAACAACACAGACCTGCATGGACTCGTCTTTCTGGAATGTGTTTTGACCAAGGCACTACAAAGGGAGTGATTCTCACAGCAATAATGAGAAAAACAATTTTGGTTTACTAGACCCAAGTGGATGAGACATTGTTTCAGTTTTTATTATAGTCCACGAGCTAAGGGATGCTTCAACAATATATGGAAAAGTCTTTTGTATAGTGTTTGTATTTCAGTAAGGCTTTTTTTTTTTTTGCAGAGCATGTTTTTGTACTACAACAATATCAAAATGCAAGTTAAGCACTGAGTAGCAAGTGATAAGAGTAACACATATGTTACCTTATGTGGTGTGGACATTAAATTTGCTTTAAACCAATTAATTTAACTTGTATATTGTGGGTGAGACATTGATGTAGATTGAAGCATTTTCTTAGTTTTAACTTATAAAGCCATAAATTATGTATTTTATTTGAAACTTGAGTCAAAGAAGTGTAATCTGAATATTTTTGATGCATCTATCTAAGTTAAAATGATTTTTTTTTGTTTTGTTTTTGATAGGTAATTTAAGAGAGCAAGTGAGTAATGTAGCACCCAAAGATTTAAATGGCTTGGAATATGAATTGTAATTTCCAAAGAGTATTGCAACATGTTTCTTCTGGTGTAACTTTGAGTTTAACTGCTCGACACATTGAGAGGCCAACAGCCTCGCTAGGCGTTGACACACATTTGGCTTAGAATTAAACCTTTGGTATTTATTGAGCAATAACTCGCATTGTGCCTCTTGGCAACATACCACGAAAGCCAGCTTCAGAGGGGGAAAAAAATAATTATCCATTTAGAGAAACTCGGTTTAATTTCTTTATTTTGTCTGGTCTGACATGCACACGGACATTTGTGTATTTTCTTGTCAAAATAAGAAATGGTACATGCAAGCCCAAATCGAGTCCAAAGATGATTACAGTGGTGCCACGTCTGGTGCTGCACTTTAAAGCAGCAGGTCACACTTTAAGGTTCGGTTAGTTTGCGATACAGGAACTCCTCAGGACTGGAATAATCCTTGGATGATACCACAGATTTGCTATTTCTGCTTTTCTTTTTTCCTTTTTTCTTTTTTTTTTTCATATCCAGCCTGGCTGAAAGCTCTGTCAGGATTATAGCTTAAACATGCCAAGTCTATTATAGCTTTCATATCATGTGCAAAAGATAGCTTTAAAAAATTTTGTGTTTGTGTATGATTCACACGCAGGTTTTGTATTTTTTCAGTCTCACAGTTAAAGACAGAAGAGACTGGCATTCTTTCAGATATTTATTTATCTCCAGCATGGCTTACTAAATCTGCACCATCCCGACACAAACCTAAAGTCATTTTCTTGCCCCTGGTTTGAGGGGAGGTCTGCATTCGACACGACTACGTGAGATTCTAAAAAGTGCTGGAATCCAAGGAGATAAAAAAAAAAAGTGCAAAAAAACCCCAAAGAGATTAAATTCAGCTGCTGGCAGCAAACTGGTAACCAAAAAATATGGGAGACTTGTGTATGTTTGTTTCATAAAGCACTTATTTCTTGTTTTATTTCTAGCAGCACTTGCGGCTGGCTGCCAGCAGGGCTCATGGTTTTGGTCCTGAGTGCAGCTTTAAGGCCACTGGAATCACACACACTCAGAGAATGGATAACACTTGGCCAAACAAGCTATTTACATTGGATTTGAATCTGATCTCAAAAGGCAAGTGATATTTGTTTGAAAAAAAAATCTTTGTAAAAAAAAATTCGTCCAATATGATATTCAGCGCATGTGGGTAATATAATAACCCCATCTGAAAAATCTGAGGAAAACATGGGCCTGCCCGAGGATCAGACTTCCAGCTTTTTCATTGAAGGTTTGCACGCAGACTTCACAGAGGAAGTTCTGAGCTCAGTTAAGGGAATTGAACATGTCACACTACATTTCACCAGTTGCTTCAGCCCAAAGGAGAAGCAGCGTTGCTGTATGCTGTATGAAGAAGAGAAATTAAATTTAAAAAAGCTCTCTTAGATTAGTTGTTTTCTAAAAAGAACTAAAATCTCCCACATGCATTTACATCCAATGTCGCCATAGTAACTTCTCACCTCGTATCACTTCACAAACAGGACAGAAAATGGTCCTTAAAAATCTGTTTACACACCAGCGCAGCACTGACATCCCACTCTGTCCTCGTCTGCTTTTGTTTGTGTCTTTTTTTTTTCCCCACCACCTTTTAAAAAAAAAAAGTTGGGTACAAGCTGTCATTAAACCCTTGTATTATTTAATGATCAATACATATGATATCCAGGAATTGTACTTTACCTTGCTCTTATGTAAAGTTTACTTATTTCTATTGCTATATGCTTCTTGTCATGAACACTTGTCAGGAAACTGAATCTAATGGAGACTCTGTTAGAATTTGCTGGTACGTTTTTTTGTTGTTGTTTTTTTTAAAGGGACAAACAGACCTGACAACAGTGAGTGAAATTGGCATTGTGATTGTACATTTTGTTTATTTTAAAAAATAAAATAGGTATTTTGTAACTTAATTGTTCCTTTTGATCTCATCTCTGAGCATAAATGAGTTTTTAGTTAGCTCAAAAGCCCATTGAGTTCCTTGTCCATTCAAAGTGCCCCAGTTAAACATGTTTTTTTTCTTGCTTCCTAATGAATTATGTGCATCTAAGATTTTTTTGAATTTGCAAATTACCACAGTTTCACCTTAAAACTCCTTGTCCAAATGTCCATCCCTCCCGTTTTATCCCTTTTCCTGCACACTGACAAAACGTTTGCTCTCTGTGTTTTTCTGCTCATCTCACAAATTGCTACAAGATGACCATGTCAAAACTCCCCCAGCCGATAGATATAACAACCACTTGATGGTTGCATGTTGTTTATTAATCTCTCCACACTGGATTTGAACAAATTCTGTGTGATTAAGGGCCACTGGATGCAGTTCAGTTTGTTTGATTATTTCAACCTTTTAAAAAATGAGCCCCCCCCCAGTCGGGGGACATTGAGAATAGATGTGTGAAACTGTGTCAAAATGGCCTCAACTGTCTGAACTAAAGCTTTTAATTTTCTTCTGTTTCACTTTATCAGAGTTTGCGTTTGCAGAGATAATGTGCACACATGAAAATGTTTGGGTATTTTAGGCAAGCCTGAAACTTTTTTTCATTTGTGTTGTCTGCCATCTTCATTTATTCTTCCCCAGTAATGCATATAGTGATATTTACACATCTTAACATCTCACAAGTGTTCCCTTTATGACTATGAAAAGACATTGTGGTCGCAGAAACTCATTTCATTATGGATATGCAATTTTTGAGTGGAAGCCTAAAAACGTTAGGCAAAGGTAAGGTCAGCATACAGGTCTTAAATCATAAATGACATCAAACATTTTGTTTCATTTGACATATTTCTGCTCCGTGCTTAGCAGACCCAAGAAAATGACAAACACTATTCTAATGAAACTAAAACTAGTTATTTCAGTGTGATCTGCCTCACAGAAAAAGCCTGGGTGGAAGGAAGAGTGCTCAAACTGGAGAACTGCACAGTTCATTTTAAAGCAGAACCACATTTTTAGATAAAGAGATACGTATTTGCATAAAAACGGGTACATTTTGAATGTGAGGGTGGAGTTTTAGAGGAAAAGTGAGGTAAAACAAGGGAACCTGCTCTTGAATTAGCTCTTGATTGAAGATTGGCATTTCCCTCCATTTTTGATCATTTATCTACTTCCCAATTGCCAAAGGAGCTGGGATGCTGAGGAAATGCAAATAGAATGCACTGATTTACAAATTATTTGAAAGCATTCAATAGCAAAGTCAACATATAACATGTTGAATCTGAGAAATTCTTTATATCTCTCGAATTATTTGATTTAAAGAAGCTAACGCTGCATGAAAAATATAGCAAGTAAGTTTAAATAAACACCTGATGAAACATGTCGTTACCAACACAGTTACATTTAAACGTAACACATGAAGCATATATATGTGACACTATCAGTTCAGAGGCAACTAGAGGTGCAATAATGCAGCTGAAACAAGCGTGATATGGCAGCTTGAAACTGCGACTTTCATGAAGTTAGCTGAATAAGAATGCAGTCGGATCATCAGACACATTTAGATTTCTCTGATATGTGTAGCCACAACTGAGCAGACTCAGTTCTCACATCTGTCACTCCTTCAATGTCCTGTTACACAATGACCGCACACATCTCAGTTTGTTGCAGGCAGTGAGCACATTCAGCGGTGTCATCTCTGATGTGCCGTCCTGTCTGCACCAACATTGTCTTTGGACGACAGAGTGAGGCACCCTGGGGCCCCCTGCACACTACTGCTGCCACTGCCACTGCCATGGCTGCATTTCAAAGGTACACTGTGAAACCAAAGAGATGGAGACAGGAGCAGAAACAGGGTTAGCTTTGGAAGCTGTTTTACATTATTCCAAGACATAATAGAGCCAATCTAAGTGTGTGTACACATGCTGAAAACGGAGATCTACACCATCTCCATATGTTTTGTTAAGGTTCAGATTGGGAACATTCTCGGGATTTCCCTGAATATGGATTGCGTGGAAAAAGCTTGTGCTGGTTTCAGGTTCGCATTCTCTGCGTTCTCAGCCATGTCTAGCAATTATAATAATGAACTCTGGAGGAGCAGCGGGACCCAGACACCCGGGGAAATTAGCATAATGTCCTGCATGCACGGGAGAGACATCAGTACAGAGGCAGGCCCATTTAAGACGGGCTGGATTTTGGTCCCGGTTAAATTTGATGGAAGAACATGATGCCAGAGATGATGTACGCTTGATTTTTATTCCAGGTTGTAAGTAGTTTTGCAGCACCAAAGAAGGCTTCTCTTTCTTCCTTATATTATGCAATCAGCAGCGAGGAATAAAAACAAGACTTTATGAGGAGACAAAACCAATACATTGGAAGGATTGTGCACACACATACACACACACAAACACACATACAGACAGCTGACAGCCCAATACAAACTGTTTACTTGACCTCTACAAACGTTTCAGAGGAGCAGCTCAGGCGGGAAGTGATCCTCAAGGGCCTCATACCACTCAGAGAGCTGTATATCTCTTCCTATGTTTCCGTCTTCACTAACAAGGCTGCGTGTGTGTGTGTGTGTGTGTGTGTGTGTGTGTGTGTGTGTTTGCTGCCTTTAAACAGGAATCCATGCATCTTGATTTCTCATTTAGTCCCAGGATAAACTCAAGGCTATGGGCTCTCCAGTGTGGGCCTCAACTGTTGAATCAGCATGAAGCCCCGACCTCCCTGAACCTCTGTTATCTGATTACATCCGTACTACACCATCGGCTGCAGGCCACCTTAATTTTTCAAAGGAAGGCTACCTTTGAGCTCAGACTGCGCCCTCTTTTAAAAAAAACAACAACTTGAGCCTGATTTTAATTTGCTTAAAGTCCCACCCTTGAGATTTTCAAACTGTGACAAGAATAACTGTGTACTTTGGCGCACTCTAGTGGTTTTTTTGTTAAGCCATGGGGACCTGCTGAGAGGCCCACCTATGTGCTTTTCAACACAGTAAAAGGCAAGCTAGATGTGGCCAAAATAGTGCTTGTTATATTAGCGAGACTGTTGCAACACCCCACGTTTCGCCTCTGAAGACTAAAGCCTGCACAAGAGCTTATCCTCCACAGACGAATTCCAGATATGAAACGTTGTTCACCATCACAAACTAGGGGTTGTAAAAGACAACTTGTCTTTTGACCTCTAATAAAAGAAGCGATCAACTGGCAGGAAAACTGCATCCAGGCAGCAGCCCAGAACCTCAGAGACATGGTAGGTTGTAAAGTGGCCTGCACCAGAATCCATTGATCACCAGATTAAAGCGTGCCTGTGTTTTTTAGCCTCCTTTGGAAGCATTTGATTCTATGAAGCCATGTGCTACAAAGTGAAACACAACTCTAAGAAAGTGCACTTATGAAACCTATAATGCCTACATTTAATAAGTTCTGCCAGCTCAGATCATGTAATGTGACACTGGCCACACTGCCTGAAAAAACAAAGGAGGAATTAATGTGAAAATGTGACTGTCAGGACCATGGACAGCAACCAAATACACAAACAAAAGGTCTCTTTGTCTGAAGCCTTCCCTTTATGTCAGTGTTTCAACCATCTCAGCTGTCAAAAAATGGCAAACTGTTGCAGCGCAACTCAGTGTACAGAGCATAAGACAGGGTAAACTGCAGCTTGGTGCCAAATATTCATGCAAAACAGGCTATTTCCATAGGTTTTAGCCAGGCAATAAAACTCTAAAAATGTAGGCAGGGGCCCCATCTTCTCTTGAAACGAAGCATGAAGGAACTCTGTGTGTTCCTCCTGTCAGATCAAATGTTGTTATAACTTTATCAGATGAGTGTTAATTGAATAACTAATTGACTAGTGATTGAGATTGAGTAACATCTTAACGAGACGCAACACTAATGCCATTTCAGTTCACTTCAGTTTCGTTTATTGTAAATAATCGTTTCAATCCAGTTTATTGTCATGATATCATAATCCAAATGAGCACAATTCATTTCTTCCAGTTCAACCCAATTCATTTTAATCTAAGTCAAATTCATCATAGTCCAGTACAATAATTATTTCAATAAGTTAATTGTAAGAAAATAATAATCCATTTTAGCTGAATTGATTTAATCCGATTGAATATTATGTAATTCATCCAAATACATGATAGTCCAATTCAATAAGTATGTTGATTCAGTTCATTGTAACTGAATAATTGATCAGTTCAGCGAAATTCATTTCATCAAAATCAATCAAATTTTATATAATCTGATACATCTAAAAACATCTGAGTGCAATTTATTCTTCAAATTAAATCCAATACCTTATAACCCAATTTGTCTAGTTTAAAATCCAATTCAATCCAAGTCATCATAATCCAATTAGTTGGGATTCATAACAGCTCATTTTAATCCCATCTGTGGAAATTGTACATTTTAAGTCCATTTACTTCATTTGATCAAAGTTCTAATAATCCAGTTCCGTCCAACTGATTATTATCTATGATCAAAACTCAATACATAATTTCTCATAATTGTATCATATAATGACAATTCAGAGAATTGAGTGATCATGCAGGAAATGATAAGTAGGGCTACCAGGCATAAAAGGAAATAAAAGATGCTCTTCATCGTGTCTGGCTCTACTTTAAACATTCATCCTCTCCATCTCCAAGGATCGTAGCTCATGTTCGAGGCGGGTATTCTGGTTTATGACTGGAAAATAAAATGCTATGTGTTTCCTGCAGGCAAAGCAATGATTTACAACTATGAATGATAAAGTGAGCGCCTGCCTGCCAGTGAGGATGTGTGAGGGCTGCTGAGGATCTAGGCATGTCCGACATGTGGATGTGAGTGTGGTGGTATAGTGAGTGTGGTCACCTCCATGCAGTTATGTACACTGGAACACAGCTTAGAGGGAAAAGTTCTGGCTCACAAATAGGTATCAATACCTGACATCATCATCTCACATAATTAGCACAATGTCCACATCCTTCTCCGGCAACCAAGGATTATTTCATGTGGTTCACAGCTGGAACCGAATCCCTGACCAGTAAATCTAACCAAGAGCAAAAGTACCTCTGGGCTCTGCTGTCTACAAACAGTTCAGTCTCTAGCAACTCTTCTCCAAAATGACATCTAATTATGTTTATTACTATTTTCTGCCTAACTTTGGCATGACTATTTAAGTACCTTGAAAATGTCTTGATCACCTGAATCCAAGCTGATGTAGTCCATTCTTCAGGCCACAGCAGGCCATTCTCAGCCTATGCAAATCATCTAAGTCAG
>JAOXYM010000024.1:6882886-6909077 GCA_028567055.1 Leptatherina wallacei | reverse complement strand
TTATTATTATTATTATTATTATTATTATTATTATTATTATTATTATTATTAGGGCCACTATTTAGACCCATTTATAGAAATGCGATTTTCACTATTAACGCGTTTCTTTTTCTGTCTTCAGTTCTTTTTTTCATCTTTGATGGCTAAATTCCATTTGCGTTTCCATGACTGTGTAGGCTTGATTATTTACACAGTATAGAAGGAAACAGTACTTATTGCTGTAAATCAGCATAGTGGAAAGAATAACATTAATGTGGTAAAGAATTTTACAGTATGATAAAAAACTACTGTAGTCTGTTTTACAGTCATTTCATCTGTCTGATATACAGCAACAGTTAGTTAAATGTCAAAATTTCCAAGTAAATGACAGTTACTTAGAAAATGAACATTTAAGAGTGTTAGTCTAACAACATTAACCATTATTTTTCTCCTTACTTTGACTATGTGTAGTTTGGGCAGCAGGTTGCAGTCTGCTAAAGTGAGCTGGTCCCCATCCAGAAAGCTTCGGTTGGAGTTCTCCATGCTGTTAGCATCAATCTCTTCTGGCAAGGGGGTGCTAAGGTAGTCATCAAGCTTCTTCAGGGCCTTGGTTAAAGCTTTTTCTAGGGCTAAAGGCACAAGTATCAAACATGAATAAATGCAAAGACTGATAGTACTTTTGACAGGTAAAAGTGTTGAGAGATCTGTTGCAATAATCTCACTAGGTGGCAGCAAAACAAACTATAGTATATGAGTGAAGCCCTTAAATAATGGACTCTGCTACTACCTAGTGGAAAAACATTGTAATGACTGTCATGAAATTGTTCCATCTTGTTCAGTTGTGCATGTGCAACATGTGCGAGTGCAAATTGTACAAAATGAGCAGCCCACCAGCATTGGCCTGACGGTTGGTGTTCCTAATGTATGCTGAGAACTTAGCGAAGATGTCATTTCCAGCTGTATTGGACTGTCTCTGCCTGGCAGCCAGTCTGGGATACCTGAGCAGACAAGGGGACAGAGGCAAGAGACGCAGTCAGACCAAACCATCTGGATGGCATTAACACCTGGACTGGAGCTAAACTCAAACTTACAACATGTTACACACTCACAAAGAGTTGGCCACCCGCCCCTTGAGCTTTCTCACTCTAAGGTCTGTTTATAATGTAAAAAACTTTACAGGCAATAAAAAAGATTTAGTTAATCTAACATTTTTCTCTGCAACTACTCATACATCAGCTCTGAGTTTTTTTTGTTTTTGTTTTTTTTTTCACAGCACTTTTCTCAACTTTGGTTTAAACAAAACCACCTGAGACACATGCATGTCTATTAATGTAAGATTTACAGCATCCATAAACAATCTTCCTGTTCTTTCAGCAATGTGGCAGAAGTGAAATAAATGCATACAAAAGCAGGATGTCTCATGCATGATACAGCACACCCTGTGTTGTAAAATCTTCCAGCTGAATTACTTGGGAGGGCTGAGCATGTCCTCAAGAAACTCTTCAATCTTGGTGATATCTGTCTTGACTTCTCCATTGAAAGTAAGGAAAGGCGGGTGCGTTCCCGGGGCCAAGTTGTGCACATCAGCCGGCTTTCTGTTAACAACACAGAGAAAGCAGATCATCGTAAGGAACAAAGTTAACGCATGAAGTGCATTTTTGTGTTGACAAGCTTGCATCTCTCTACGCTGACCTCTTGAGGTCAACAGTCGTGACGTTGAACACGACTCCTTTGAGCCAGAGGATCATGAAGAGACGGTGGGAGAAGGGACAGTTGCCAACAGTTTCTCCATCACTGCCAGCCTGCACGCAAACACAAGATGACAGAAAAATGGTCACATTGATGACATTCAGGAAAATATAGCCTATTAAAGTCAGTATACAGTCCAACCATCCCAATATCCATTCTTCAAAGTGGTTAGTCCATGGCAGGGTTGGAGTGGCAGCAAGGGGAGCAGAGGCGTCCCAGCCTCCCACCCACAGTGGATGAATAAAATCAGAGTGAATCTGAAAAAATTCATGGCCGAATTTGTAATATGAGCAGACATCGAATCACTGTCCATTGAATTGATATTATATGGTTACCGGAGTTGTGATTTATTCCTGCAAGAAATAAAGAGCGCAGGTGTTCCTTTGAACTTGTACTGTAAAATATTCATGCCCCTTGGGTTTATTGCAGTAGTATTTGAATTAAACAGTTCAGGTCAGAGACAGATGTTTTCGAAATATGAGTCATGCCTAGCAGGGGTTCCCAAATCATTTCAAGGGAAATTCACTGACTTCAGGTGAGTAAATATTACATTAGTTGTTAAAACAGTAACACAAATGTTTGTCATGTAGTTGAAGACTCCTTCATTTTTTGGGGGGGGGGGATTTTATTGTTTTTGACAAGGACAGAAACTGATAAATGCCTTAGGACAAACCATTAAATTAATCCTGTGCATTCTTGATAAGTATTTATGGGATTAAACATGGTGCTCATCATCCTTTAGGCATTAGCAAGGAATTTAGCATTATGAGGGTTAAAGAGACACTACTCAACTTATGCCATTTTTTCAGTGATGCGCCCCCTATTGACGGCTAATTTGGCATCCATTTTGCATCCCACCTGTACTTTGAGCCCTCTCCAGACAGTAAACAACAGTTTTATCTTGTTTGTTTACATCTGCTTGCTAGGGTGTAACACATGCGCAGAGCGAAACTCAGTACGCATACGTCCCGGTTGAAAAAGATGTATAGTGCGATTTCTCAGCCGCGGGACGCTGCTGGGCCGTGACGGCTCTAGAAATGCACATAATAGATGTCACTGTGTCATCAAAGGAGTCCGGAAAGCAGAGTTTTAAGGTTGAAAAGTAAATTAATGGGGCTTTAAAAGACAAAGTGAGAGGACTGTCATTTTTCCAAACTTTACATTGCAGGGAGACTTCCTGTCTAAGACTGTCAGACCATCATGAAACCACAAAGGGACAATAACAGAGGCTCAATATTTGCATCTTAATTGCTCAAGATTAAAGGGGTAAATACAATTAAAGATTAAACATTAACAAAAAAAATAACTTCAAATTTAGTTTTAGGTTACATACTTTAATGCAATATCTTAAACTAATTTAGGGATAACACAGAGGATGCTCAGTCATTTATGATTTTCACATCAGTCAAATGAAGACAGATCACATCGTATGGCTTGTTTCTAAGAAAACAAACCACACAGAATGACTTGCTCTCCATACAGCACTTGTACACATGCAGTGATATCGTGTGTCGGCATGTGGAGCACCAACAGTGACACCTGATCCACTGGCTCAGCTGAATTATACATATTGATTCCACGACCTGGTTCACTGGCCACTGGGGCACAGAGTGCCGGACTTGACCTGCTGGCCTGCAGTCACACAGAGACCCACAATACACAGTAGAACAGGTGCACTGACCTCACGTGGAGCATTTGAAGTTTGTCTCCTTCATTCAGCGCATTGCTGATTTAGTGATTAAACTGTTTTGAAACATATGTTACTTGGCTTCTGCAGCAGCTATTACATCATGAGAGGATACTACAAAGAGGTGAAAGGCTCTTTGCCATTCACTGCCATTGGTCCATTTGTATGCAGCGCCGAGCAAGAACCAGAAAAATGAGCTGTCAGTCTGAAAGTAGCTGAGCCAACTGTATGTACGCCAGCCATTGATGCTCTCAGTGCTGCCTGTGTGCATTTGACGCTTCTGTCTAAGCATTGTTATAGCTGGGCTCACTTGCATGAAGGAAACACAATACATAGCCAGCAAATAATGGCCAATCAGCATCTAGAACATAGAGGACAAACGCAGTCGTGCACAACTAGATGTGTAGGCACAAGGAAAGTGAGTGTATGGAGCCACTGAGTGATCTGCTGTTGAGAGGGATCTCCTGGAGGCAAAGCTGCTCCCTAGGATCTATCAAGTACTCCATAAATAGACTTCACAGTAGCAATATTCTAAACATTTAGTGAGAATAAATACCAAAGTTAAACAGACAAAACAATTTTTCATGCTTCCAGGTCATTTAGTTTTATATTTCCAATAACTTTGTGAGTCTGGATCATGCACTTCCCATGATGCAACAGCTAGTTTATTATAAGGGCTCCACTGCTTGGTGAACACCCAAACTTTTCCAACTCTACACCCCAAGTTTCAGGAACTTTCTAGCATTGTGGGGCACTTTGTGATTAAGGAGGCATCTTGACATTTATAAACTGGGATGCTTATATATACAGTTGTGTCATAAGTTTATATACCATAGCAGAATTTGTGATTTTTTTTCTTTTTCTTTACCATTTTTCTGAGAATATTTGGGTAGTATCTGTTGTCATTGTGATTTAAAAAGAGTAAACAGTTGTTTGACAATGAATGGCTTCACTCAACCGCTTACCATGAGTGAAAGAGAACTTTTTCTCTCATCATTCATATTCTCTGAAAAATGTTTAAAAAAATAAATAAATCACAAATTCTGCCAGGGTATGTAAACTTCTGAGCACAACTGTACTTATATAGAATGTGCCCGTTCCCAGAATATATAAATCTAATAATTCTTTGAGTTTTTGTCATGTAGTCCAGAGAATGCATCAATTATTCTAAACATTTAGCTTGAGAAAATCAACGTCTACTTCCTGCTCGGTGTACAGCTACTGTTGAACATCACAGGACAGCTTTCTGTCCAGCTAGGTCACATCTCAGATGGCAGCAGCAGGAAAAGACTAATATTAGGATTGCAGCTACTATGGAAACCACTCTCTGAAAATATAGGTCAGTTCATCAGATGTACACAACTTTGTTTTCTAAAACTATTTGCAAAAAAACAGGAACTTTAAAGGCAAGGCCTACAGGTTACGGTCTTTTCTTGTCAGCATCAGGGAACTTACAGTTACCTGGTTGTCTGGTTTCCTAGGAGGTGGACTAACTGAAGCCAGCTTTCACATCAGTTCAGTGCATCCACATCCAAGCTTTGTCACCTACTTCCACCTCATCTGCCTTTAGCTTTATTCATCTGCCTCAATCAGATCTCAGGGGACCTGAAGTGCATCTTGTTGTTGAGGACAAAACGCTGCTGCTTTACTGAAGGTGGCATTTCTGAAATGGGTCTTTCAACACAACACATGTTGGCTTAAAGTGATGCCCTTTTTTCCAGGATTATGATACCTGTATGCAGCGACTTAAATCGATTATATTGAAGCTAATTACATAAGGCAGTCCCTCCTGTAACAAAGGTTCTGCTGAAGTCATGATGACCGTGCAGTGGCTGACACAAGCTTCCCAAAATCAGCACTCAGCTTCAGTATCCCTGTCACAACAATCCTGGGTCAACACACAGAGCGGTGTGCTGTAACTCTACCTCTGCTATTGGGTTACACAAGTTTTCTATATCACACAGTGATGCCCGGCTAAAATTCTGCTTAGGTACTGTCTCAAACAAAAAAACTAAAACACAAAAATGTTATCATTGTTCTATCTTACCTTAACAAAAAGTTCAATATCAGGGTCTCTGTCGTCACTATTTGTGGACATGGCACCTGTCTCTGGATGCCACCTTGAGTCTTATTTTATTTCTGTTGAAATTTCTCTTATCCTTGGAGGTCTACATCCTCCATTAAAAACAGAAAAAAAAGCAAACAGACATTCTCTCTTAGATGATCCTCTCTTTAGGAGTGATGCCTCACACCTTTGGAAATAATCCTCCCTTTCAGTTCTAGCTCCTGATTCCAGACAATCACCACTGTGTGATCCAATGAAGGTAGTTTCTCCCTTAATTGTATCTTCTGGGTGACCCCGAGAGCCAGCCGAGGTGTTAGTTAGAGCCTTGTGCTCTGATTTAGCCACAGATGGTGAGCGGAGCAAGATCTCACTGACACTAAGTGGAAAACAGGTGTCAGGCTAAGCCAGGGGGGGGTGGAGCTCCATCCTTCTCTTCCCATCCCTGCAACCAAGCCCCCAGTGATGAAACACACCACACACCACTTACTCTCTCACCTGTTACACTTTCTTAAAACCTTATCATCTTCAATTTTCTACTATCCATTGATACATGTGTTCTGCTTCTTTTTTTTCCATTAAATCAAGAAGACAAAAATAACAAATCCCATAACATTTCCAAAAATAGAATATTTCTGTCTCTTCATGTCTCTGAGGATGTCGTTCCGTAGATTTTACCAGTGCCAGAGCAAAGGCATCCATGTTTAATTCATGCAGGGTTTTATCTGATCACAAGCAGCAGACCTGGAGTAGATTCTTCTGTAAATTATTGATGCCTTACTCTGGTTTAAAGGCAGGAAGTAGCATTCTTATAGAGAATGGCTTTGTAGGACCACAAAAGATAAATGCAGTGAAGTGTAAGTGTGTCATGCTTACTAGTAAAAGCACAATGTTCAGAGTTGTTACCAAAGAGGGAAAAAATACCTGAAAGTGAGATGAAAAAAGGAAAAGGAAGCCAGATAGAGTGGATGGGGAATTTTTTTTTTTTTCTGACTGTCACTATTTATAGAGCAGCTCCCTCTCCTGGCTGACACACCAAGAAACAGCGCAAACCAAATACTGGGCCATGTGGAGGAAGAAGATGATTATAATCAGTGTTTATTAGGAAGTCCGAGCTATTTCAAGGCAATGAGTTCATTTACAACTGTGTTCATTAACATTTCATTAGAGCTTATTTTTTCAGATACCTGAGCTGGTTTTATCATTTTTTCACCGACAAGTTTAGGTTTTGAGAAATAATGTAATTTGCTTCCATGCAAAGTTCTGCTGTCATATGAAAAAAGTGCATCCTTGTCCAATTTTAGGGTTTAAATATCAGAACATATTACAAATCATCTGATCCTCAACAGGTACTAAAATCTGATCAATATAATCTCAGGCGAACAACACATGATCTCCCTTTCATCTGCTAAGCTTCCTGACCAAGCATCTCCACCTTGTTCTCGTCTGTCTGAGGAACATTGTTCCAGAGGTCTTGTGGATTGTTCAGATTCAACAAAACTATTGTTTCTTCTTTTTGACAACCCTTCTAAATAGGTCTTACTTGTTCATCCTCTTTCCAATTGAACCAACTAGATCTATCATATTCAACACGCTCATGGGTGGGAGTGTAACAATACATCCATCTACGTTGATACATTGATTCAGTAATCAATGAGCCGAAAGCGGTGATCCAAACTGAAAATAGTGATCAAACAATGATGGACGTGTGGAATTGTTTCCATTTGTTTTTTTTTCTATACAGAATATCCTGTCTCTATTTGATAAAGTAAAGCTTTTATTATGTAGTAAGTTCTAGAAATAATTAGTTTGAGGCTCTAAATGGGGGGAAGGTTTACACGTGGTTTTGCTTGTCTGTCTCTCATTTAAATATTGTGTTTTTGATGTTGTTGTTGCTTTCTGTGAATTGATACAAACAGAAACGACTGCGTTCAATCAGCATGTGACATCGTCTCATAACGATTGTTGTGTCCTGACACAATTTCTATTGAATTGAAACTGTTTAAAGGCGGAATTTGTGATATGAGAAAACATCAAATTGTTATCCATTGAATCTATTAAACATTATATCATGATCAAACTTGTGGCTTCTACTACTACTGATGGAGGCTTGGGGAGTCTGAGATGAAGCTCTTTCGTGGCAGAATGTGATCATGAGGTGAACTAGCTCAAATGTTCACTTCTGGGGAGATTGGGAACCATCTTGACCATTTTCTTTGTCTGAAAACGTCCTTATAGCCCTCCTCGGAATGATAGGCAACAACAGTGGTTCCCAAACTTTTTGAGCCATGACCCCAAGATAACATATATTGGTGTTCGCGACCTCCTCCCCCGTGACGACAATTATCAATTGTACGATATCGAATGGGTCATCCTGCAGGATCCTGTAAATATAAGGCTTGAAAACTGTCATAGTCTTCATAAATAAGGAGGATTAATGTCGATTTATGCATTAATGTGTTCAAAAATGAAGGTACTAAATTTAGATTTATCTCTGTATTAATGATTTAATTTTGACAACCATGATGAAAAACTCTAATTTATTGGATAAATATGGGTTATATATTTTTCACAATTACCTGGTAACCCTCTTGAAATGATCTCACGACCCGCATGGGGGTCCTGACCCACAGTTTGGGAACCACTGTGCAACAACAATATCTGATTATTGCTGATTACTCCTGTGAAATATTTAGCAGCACCTGGCGGCCACTTGCCCTCATGATCCCTGTGGAGGTAGTTCTGCTTTAGTTTTTCCACTGCTCCACTCAAGAAGTAATGATATAATGTGTAATGGTGTAATGTTTCATGTCTTAATGTTCATCCAAGGTTTTAGTTGCCTAATTTTAAGAGCTTTTATAGAATCATAATCACGATCATAACCATGGATTTATTTATAAGCGCTTTCAAGGCACCCAAAGTGCTTTACATTAAATCAATTATTCATTTGCACCACATTCACACACTGGTGATGGTAAGCTACATGTGTGGCCTCAGCTGCCCCGGGGCCGACTGACAGATTTGTGGCACCTTCGACCTCTCCGACCACCACCAAACATTCATACATCAGCAGTGCTGATACAGGATGCAAGGAGGGTGAGGTGTCTTTCCCAAACTTACAGCAACAGTTTGACTAGAATGAAGCAGGATTCAAACCTCCAACTTCTGGTTATTGGATGACCTGCTGGATCGACTAAAACAACACTCAGCAGCTGAGTAGGTCATAAGGTGCTTAGAGAGAATGGAATAACCTCTTCCAGCTCTGTCAAGACAAAGAAACATATGCCCTGGCACATGATTTTCTTCTTCATCATCTTTTTCTACTAACATCTTATCTTACTTTTAATCAATTTTTTTTATTTATTTTATTGTTTTATTGTGATTTTAACTATTTGTTGATGCCTTTTACTACTCTTAAATGCTTTATTTACACCATCTGTAATGCTTTTAAGGTTTTATGTAAAGAACTGTGAATTGTTTTGTATAGGAAATGTGCTATACAGATAAACTTGCCTTGCCTTATTACTTATTATTGTTATTACCCTCACTACTACATTACTATATGTTTAATAGTATAATAATAATCTTATCTGCACTGTTTCTCCATTACACTTATCTATCTTTAGAATCTAATTAAATATTTGATCAAAAAATGGTCTAAACTAATTAGCTGTGTTCAGTGTTGATCTAGAAAGATGGATTTTATAACCAGTTTTGCTCTTTGTGGCCTCCAACTTACCATGCAGACAGAAAAGAACTTTATTTCTTTGGTCCAATTCCTCACATAAAAATGATGATATTGATTAACCCTTTTAGCGTTTCCAAGAAACGGTCGTGGTTTTTGTACCTTCTGACAAAAGTGAAGCTCAAACCACTGATTTCTTGGGCTAATCATTCATTATAAGCATCAAACAGTAACTATTTGTATCTTTGCAGAGCCAAGGTGAAGAGGAATGTTTGATTTTTTTTTTCTTGTGTTGTAACATACTCACCTAATGTGCTAACCACACACATATATAAAGATCATCTGACTTTTTAAGTCATGATATGATAGAAGTGATAGTGAAGTCACGTTTGCTGTCAGCACAAACAGATGATGTCCTATTCTCCTCCCTACTTTTATAGCAGTGCTTAGTTTAATTCAAAGTAGGCGTTGAAGATTAAGCTGTTGGAAAATCAGCACACACCCTGGATTCACTCAGATAGGAAGGCCAGATAGATGGAAGAAAGGGCCAAAGATGCTGTCATTTCTATGGTAAGTTATGGCCCAAGTTTATCTTTACTCGTGATATAAATACACCAAGATAGCATGTGTTCAAAATGTGTTCTTTTATCCGTCTGTACAGTACAAATGCTCACTTTGGACCTTTGTGATAGCAGTTATGCTCCGCTATTATTTTCATGAGAATTTTCTCTTGATAAAGCCCATAACAGTTAACATTTAGTGTGTTTTTTTTTTTTTTGCAGTGTTTCTGAACGTACATGGTGTGTGCTCAAACTATTTGGCAAAGGACAAAATTCTGATCATTTCAAAAGTTTATCATCCAGATCAGAAAGCAGTGGTCACATGCCCAGTTTCCATGTCATTTTTGGCTATTGTCCAATGCAAAGACAATTTTTGCATTTTGTCTTAGGGAGCATAAATGCTTTGTTGTAAAAAGGTAATTGAGTCCAGCTGACTGCCTTAATCTCAGCAACGTAATCAGCAAAGTGACCCCCTGCATTAGCTGATAGCACACTCCACAGACCAGCAAACACCCCTGGTTATCATGGCCTTATAGTAAACGGATTACTTATTAGATCAGATCACAGCCTCCAAATTAAAGTGACGGATCAAAGTTCTGCCACATTGAAATTGTTGTTAACACAGCTTTCTAAAAGTAATACTTCAGATACAAAAGCGTTTTTGATGCTAAAATATTACTACTTGATAAACTTATAAATAATCAGGCTTTGTTATTTAAGAATATATGGCTATATAGATGAGATGTATTATATTGCAGTCATTTAAAGCTGGCACTGCTTCAGATTATTTGAGGCAATTACTAAAATCTTAAGATTGTGGGCTGTACAATTTTGTATTTGTGCAATCTATTGATACATTTTTCAAATACTGATTGCAATTCCTTCTTATTTGATTACATTATAAGACAAAGATTTCAATATGTTATTTATGCAATTCACTTTATTCAAAACCTTCTAAAAACTATTTTTCACCATTTTATGTTACAAGACATGGAGATTCTATAAAATTATTTAAGTACTTTGTTATATTTGAATTATTTATTTGTATATATATATTTATATATATTTATTTATATACAATTATTAAGACATAGAGATTTTAAAATTGTCTTTATATTGGACAATAAAAACATGTACATATATACTTTCAAAGTGACTGCCGCCATCTGGTCTGGATGAAAACAAATTATAACTATCATGCCTTAGAAACTAATGTAAGAATTCAGTGTTTTCATGTCAACTTTACTAAATGGAAAACATTATCCAAAAAACATAGAACATTGAAACTTTGATTCAAGAGCAAACTTATGAAGGGAGATTTTTGGCCTCTTACTTGTTGACAGATCATTCCAGTTGATATTTGTTTTAGTGGGGAATGTAGTGTTCATTTCCTTTTTTAACCATAAACAACAGATAGATGCTTCAAACAGCTGCCTTTTCTTTTTAAGCTAGAAGTTCAGTGAGGCAAACTGATACCTGCTGTATAGGTCAGCCCTCCAGACACTTCCACTGATCTATTTCTTACCTTCACGAAGACATGGACGCTGGGCTCATCCAGAGTGACATTCTCCAAAGTTTTGAGGAGCGACTCCTCCTGCTTCAGGGTGTACACCATCTCATCCTCGGAGTTACTCTCATCCTGGATTTCCTGCTGGATCGGCGGGTCGTCGCAGGGGTCCCCGTGGGAAGAAGAGGATCGTGAGGAGACAGATGAGCGCCTGGATGAGCCGTTCGCCTCGCTGCTCACCTCCTCGACCACCACCACAGGCACCTCTATCTCTATGTTCACTTCTTCCTCTGCCACTACTGCCGCTTCCTCAGCTTTGGACTCTTCATCGTCGCTTGATGATGAGGAGGAGGACGACGACGAGGAGTCATGCTGGTCCGCACTCCTGATTTCCATGTAATCCGGAGAGTTGCGCTCTCCCTCCGCAGAGGAGTGCACCTGCACCTCGCTGAGCAGCTGCTCCCTCTCCTCACCTGTGTTCTCGTATTTTGGCTCTCGGTTGGGGCTGTCGGCTCCATCGAGGCGCTGGGCTGGCGCGTTTTCCTGAATGATGGTGTCATAAGAGTTTTCCATGTTTGTTCGCTTTGCTTTGGGGCAGTTTTCAAGGTGAGGGAAGAGCTGTGGAGAGGTCGCGGTGTTGGCACACTCCCTGCCTGCCTCTGACTGACTGAGTGCCTGGGCAAACTCCAGAGATAACTCATAACAGACCTTTGATCCTGCAAGTTAACAAATGAATAAGGCAAAACTTAGAGCTCTGCCTTCTAGTGCATTAAGGCAGTGTAAAATAAATGGCACTAAGTGGTACAGACTTTCTTTTTTAGTGGAAAAAGGTCGATTTAAACTTTAAAAAATCTCCCAGCTGTTCTGTGCCACTCAGCATAAATTAATAGCTAGGGTTAGGGTTGTGTAACCTAAGTTTTTTCAACTGTTTTCTTTTACTCTTTGCTTAATCTCAATACTCTTTCAGTGTCCCTTGCAATGCATTTAATACAAATAATGATAATCATCACCTAAAATTAAGTAAATACAACCTTGTATGAGCAAATGAAGAACAATCTGGAGCAGGTCAGGTGTGTATTAACACAAGGAGGAAAGACATCAGAAATGATTTTATAGAAGAAATTGTTGCTCCTCATAAATCTGGGAAGGTTTAAAAGGACATCTCCTAATGATTTGGATTCCATTGTTTTGTAGTGAGAAAAATGATCCATTAAGGGGGAAACATTCAAGACAGTCAATCAATCCTCTTTGGATTGGATCCATCTATCCGTCTTAAGCTGCTGCCCCGTGGCAGACTTCACTTTTTCCAGCCAGTTCTTCCAGCTCATTTGGTAAAATCCCAAGGCGTTCCCAAGCCAACTAGAAAACATTGAAAGAAATTACTCAACAGGTATGGCTTGTTTGTAAGAGTTTGCCAATAGAAAGCCTCGTCTCTCCAAAGGATATTGTTCCAGGAGTCTTAAGGTCTGTTCAGGTGCAACTTTACAAACATAAGATGAGCTCCCATGGTTTTTTTTAGAGAGAAAAGAGCAAGGGAGAGATTCTTGGTCATAATGCACGGCACCACATTTGGATATAAATGAACATCAAATCAGGAGGAACACCTCATACCAATTGTCAAGCACTGTGGTGGAAGGGTCATGATTTGGGCTTGTTTTACCCCCCAAGGACAAGTGCTCTTTAGTCAAATATGAAGCCATCTGTTAAACACCTATAACTTAACGGCTTTTATGTTTTATTTAACTAGTGTTAAAACCTTGAAAGGGACAACTGCTTTCTTTATTAAAGTCCTGCTAAGAGTGTTTCATTATTTTAAATCAGATTTCACTAACAGAGAAAGGCCCTGTCCTTCGAAAAACAACTTTCCAACAACTACACAAAAAATAAAAAACTCACAATGCAGTTTTTTTTTATAAGTCCCTTTATTTTCAGAAGACTCTTTAATTGCACCAACATGGCAAATATAGTGAATTTGTCAGTCATATTAAACATCCACATTTCAAATCCAAGGCAGTAATAATAAAACTGATATTTATTCTTTTCAAACAATTTCAACAGAATGATTTTGAAATATAGTCTGGATATATTTTATTTCTCTGTCAACAAGTCTGGGGAAATTATCAGACAACACGTTTCTTTACTAAAACATTTAAAATGGTCAAAAAATTAGCAATTTCTTTATAAATGTTTTAATTTATGAATTTCAATCTCTTAAAAAGTATATATCACAGTGGTGTCTGTCATTTCTTTTTTGGCCACAAGTTTCAGTTAATGCATCAAAAAAGCAAAACAGAGAAAATTAAACCAATTTTTTCTCTTTTTTTAAAATAAGATGCTGAAAAAGAAATATTAGAGCAATTAATTTAGATTCAACATCTTCTATCCCATTCTATAATTACCCTAATTAATAAAAAGCTTCTAA
Source organism: Leptatherina wallacei (assembly GCA_028567055.1). NCBI lineage: Eukaryota > Metazoa > Chordata > Actinopteri > Atheriniformes > Atherinidae > Leptatherina > Leptatherina wallacei. Next base: position 6,895,426 of record JAOXYM010000024.1, on the reverse strand, counting down.
GCAAGAGGCACTGACCTCCTTTTCTTTTAGTTATTTCAAATAGCGCCTATAAACTAGGAGTGCAAATTATAGGCTACATGTTCTAAAACAATCCAACTACTGCCCCTTCGTCCTCCGCCATTTCAGTCCTGTAGTGCAAAATTAGGGGATCAGTTCTTGCAAGCCGTGCCAAAAAAAGTCTTCTCAACCAAACAACGATGAAACCTAAAATCCCTAAGACAATATACTGACCAATAGCAATTGCACTTCACATTTCACCAACAATATGGCAATGATCATGACAGCAGACAACACATGAATAGTACGGCAGTGCACAGTCATCTATACAGGAAAAAACCCCACAAACGCTACAAAAACAGACTGACACAAAAACAAATGGACTCTTAAGATGTGTTTTCTATTAAGTTCAAAGGCAAATGGCAGCAGACTAATGAATAGCAAGGTAGTGATGTGATTTACTACACAGACGCGAAGTAGCCTGACATCGAGTGAGTCTTCAAATCGAAGATCTGCTTCAAGGTAACATTCAAAAGTAACAGTGACTGCGGCCGGTTTCCTGAAACTTCAGGAGGCGTATGAATGCTTTAGAATAATCACAGCGTTTATAGTTTAGAGTAACATCTTATTCAGTGCTCAGACCACAAGCAAGAATAAGTGGTGGGAAATTCTAACACGACTTTGGTCCTTCTTGACTTCGTGACACACAAATCTGTTTTGCATAGATTTGAAAATGTCGATTAAATCAAACTAACTGCTGTCTGAGAGAACTGCAGCTGACAGGGTGTGAAGGTGTCAGTGTGCCCGAAAGGAAGTTCTTCTTAGATCTGCTGGGGGACAGTCTTTGTAACTTCCGATCAAGTTACAAAGACGGCAGATGAACGTTAGTGGAGGAATAGCTCAGGAAGAAAAATGTCAAATGATATTTCAGCTGCTTTTTCTGGATTTGATACTAATAGAAGTTGATTGTGCTGGATCAGCATGTTATATCGTCCAATAACAAAGCGCTGGCTGCATCACTGATGCATGCACAGAATGGAAAGCTTGCAGGACAGCTAGAAGAAGAGCTTGTTTGTTTGTTTTTGTTTTTTGTAGTGGATGAAAGACTGAAAACATGAGATAAAAATAACATTAATGAGCCATTGTGCATCTGAAAGTATGCAAGGAGCTCACTTCTTACCTAAAATCTTTTTAGGAACCGATTTTAGAGTATGGTTGCGGTGAATTAATGAAAGTTCAGCCCCTTTGTTTTGTGGAAACCATCATTATCGTTGTCGGCCCAATACCATACTCGGTTTTCATAAAAGTGTTCCAATACGTCGCCCAATGCCACTACAGGATGAAAAAAAAACTTGTTTAAATGTTAGATCTGTTATGTCATTTATTAATACGCATATTGGTACTCATATTGGAAAGTTAACTTATTAAGAAAGTAATAAAAACAAACAGCAACGATGACCATAGTCACAATAATGTTTACATAAACAGATTCGGTATCTGCAAATGTTGGTATCGGCAGATATTCAAATTTTAGAAATCTGTATCGGATTGGAACCCCAAAAAACGTATCGGTGCGTCCCTAATATCAAGGAAATACAATATTTGAGTTACTACTGCCTGGTAATGCGTACACAGCAAGAAAAAAAAAACTTCACAAGCTGTTGTCGGGTAGCCACATACAGGAAGAGTTTGCACTGCACATGAATCTCGACAAAAGGACCTGCAAAGATGCTCACGGACTTCCTGTCCAGATCCGTAATAGACACTTGGAAAACATGAGCTATGATGAAGAGCTATGAATACTGTTGCTGAACAAGTTCATTTGGAGCATACTGACACCTTGGTAAGTCATAGTTTTGGCCACCAGTTTATACTTGTCACAATCACAGAATTGAATCTCCACTTCTTAAGTGACCATGTAAATACTGAAATGATGAGGCAAAAATTCACAATCAAAGCAAAGCCACTAAAAAAAATCCCATGTAAAGGGTTATTATTTTGATTAAGCCTGCACCAGAAGCAAACCCTACAAATCTTTCCCCTTACACAGGAGAATGACGCATCGCTACACATGATTAGGAGGCTTGATTAGATTCCTTTCATCTCCAATCAATAAAAAGAGCAGCACAACTGCATTTGGTGGTGCAAGGGAGGGGTTGCTTCTGGACAGAGCGGTACCTTGGGGAGCAATACCTCCTCTTCTTTTATAGCCGCCATCCATCTTGTTCCTTCAGCTACAGGTGAAGGTCCTCTTGCAATAAAGGCTGCGACATCTCCCAGCTTCTGTGTTTTAGCACAGGCCGCTGTTTGAGAGTCACCAGTATGATATAGACCACCAGGAAGCCCAGAACCATAACAACACCGATGAATGAACCCACGACAGGAGCGTAGGAGTACCCGTTGACATTTGGAGGAATTGGTGGATGGGGTGGAGTGGGCGTGGTAGTAGTTGGCTCTAAAAACAGGAGGTCCTGAATGTTAAGGAGGGAGCCGTTGTTTGGTAGAGGGTGAATAGACAGGATGTGGCACATGAGAGGGTAAAGGTCGACGGAGCGCATGGAGTCCCTGACGTAATTCTGCCGAAAGGCCGGCCCACGGGCCACGAACACAGGCTGCATGTTCCGTAAGGTGTTATCATAGCCATGGTTTCCCACTGTAAGAAAAAAACACAGTAAATATTCACAAAATTATCCCTTTCCTTTATTTCATCTTTAAAAACATATTGAAAACCCTTCAAAGGCAATTCCTGTCTGAACCAATGGATCAATGCTTGAACCTCCAGAACCAATGAATATCACCAAAAAAAAGAAATAAATAATATCCCCTAAGGGTTTAAGGATGAACTGATATGAATCGGAATCTGATGAGCACATCCATGATGTAATTATCAGTACGTGGATCCTTGGATAGAATATAAAGTGCTATAAATCAGTCGATAATCCGATTCTACCATTTAAAATCAGCTTTATAAACTTTTACTACAGATCCTAAACAGGTACAAAGCAGGATTTTAAATGCAATTTATGAGAGAAAACACAAGATAAGCTCTAAACTACATGGGCAGTGTGATGAGTCATACTATTTGAACACAGCATCAGATACCCCCCTTGGATCTATCAGTAAAAGTGGCCAATTCATACACAATAATTACTTGCAACGTAAAAAGAAAAACAAATAAAAAAAAAAAAACTTGTCCAATATCCAGCACAATCAATGCTTACAATGCACCATCAAATGTACCATTTATCATCTTTAAATTGTATATAAAAGGAAGACAAAAGAACGATACAGAGCATTAATTACAGCATGTCAAAGAGTCGTAATTCCTAAAGTCTTCCTCTGAATTTATTGTAAACAACCTCTAATCAAAACTACAATAACACAAAAAGTGCCAGTTTTAAAATATGTCCATATTTAGCTGCATTTCTCTACTAAATTCATGTAGATCTACATTATTATCTATCTAACAATATCAAACCCCTGGAAAAATAACAAGAAACAAACAGCTAGGATCTTACTGACATCAAACTTCACATTTAAACAGGACCGAAAAACTGACACAAAAAAAAAAATCGAGCTAAACCTTGCATTACATCATCAGAGAGATAATGATCTCCTTCCAGCTGCAGACTACATCTGCTAATTTTACTAATTAACAAGCTTTCAACCAGGGAGAAAGAATTTAGAAACACTGTGCCTCTCTGATAGATGGTCTGGAGGCTCCTGATTTCAACAAAACTAAGAAAAGATCACTATTTTTCAAGTTAATGCAAAAACACCCACAATACCCTCACACACACACACACACACACACACACATCCTTGCCAATCCTGTCAGGGAAATGATCTGACTTCCTTTGTTAATTACACGTGGTATAACTCGCTTGCTTTGGTTTGAAGACCGAAATAAATCTCCTGTGAAGCTATTATTAGAACAGACAAAGCTGCTGTTCATATGATGAGCCGAGCCACAAACTAAAATAACATATGGGGACTGAAAACTCACACATGAAGTAGCCGGTCCTGTTCTGCATGATGGTCCATCCCTCCTTAGCTTCTAGGAGGATGGGCATGATCCTCATATTATGCTGATAATGGAAGCGTTCGGGAATGTTCTCCTTCTTGTACACCACCATGTTTGGGTTTGCATCCACGAGCAGACCATACACCTCATCCAGCTTTCCTACGAGGTAGAAGACATAAAGATGCACATTTTCAAAACCTTATGCGTAATGTCCAAAATTCTTCAGCCAGAAATTCCTTCATTTCTTTGCATATTTCTAGAAAAATAGGGAATAATTATATAAAAATGTTGCTATCTTTTTTTTAAAGTCAGTTATTATGACTTAACAAATTAACCAATTCCACAAAATATCCATTGTTACCTTCTTTAGGCAGGATTCCAACCACCGGACTCTTATCCACCCAAGTGTACAAGTCTCTGTCCACATACTCGTCTAGCTCTATGATCTTCTCAGGGGAAAGCTGCGCCATCCCGTGGTCACTGGTCACAATAAGGTTTACTTTCTCATACAACCCAGCCTTTTTCAGCTCATTCATGAGAAAGCCAAGCTTCTCATCAATTCCAGCGATTACCTCATCCATGAGGGGGCTTTGAGGTCCCAGCATGTGTCCACTTTCATCCGGCTCCTCCCAGTATAGAACTCCAAAATCCACTGCTTCGCCACTGGGAGCGGAGAACCACTCAATAATCCGATGCACCCTGGTTTCAAAGGACACAGAGGCATTGTATTCGAGGTACCGAGAGGGAAACATGCCATGGATCTTCACATCAGACCCGGGCCACATTGCTGCCCCGCTCCGCCCTCCTGCTTTCTGAACGGTCACCCAGAGAGGCACAGCCTCATCCCACCACCTAGAATCATAAATGCTGTCCGTCTCCATAGAAAAGGACAGGTTCAGAGCAGGGTCGTACATCTCATTGGCCACGATGCCATGCGTCTCAGCATTCAGCCCCGTCACCAAACTGTAATGATTGGGGAAGGTTTTAGTGATGTAAGCGTTCTCTACGTACTCCACCTTCACCCCTTCATCCATGATGCTACGGAAGTTAGGTGTCGGGACACGGTCAATGTAGTCCCAGCGGAAGCCATCGAAGGACACGAGCAGCAGCTTGGACCGGTCATTCACAGTGGTTCGGTGGTTCAGACGATGTGGGGAGATCAGGGGCGGAAGCAACACCCAGAGGCAAAAAAGAGGACTGCAGCTTCTATGTCGTAAGTAGCCCAGCATGGTGTGACGTGTAATGATGCAACCTGCAAAACACACACACACACACAAAACCAGCTCAAACAAAGCAATTAATTCCTAACATGTCAAACTGAAAATCAAAACAAACTGCAATCTAATGCAAAATATTTATATATGTCCATATAGATATATCACAAATATCAACTATGAATCCATTTTTTAAATTGTTCCTTTGAAAAATCATAGATGTTTCATCTGGGCTCAATAAGGGAGGGGCCATCCAGGTTCTTATCAACACACAGTTCAAAAGCCATCATCCCCCTGATGGTTTTGGGGATCTCGTAAATATACTTGCACATCTGTGAAGGTATAATTTACTATATATATTACTATAGGTACTATAGGTATATATTACTTTTGCTTCGCTTGTGAGTATATATTTGGATGTTTGGAGCCACTATTAAGTCAGAAATGTTAAAAAATAATAATAATAAAACACGAGCATGGTACTTTTGGTATGAAAGTATCTCATTTGGTGAACAGTTGACATTTGCAGGTCAGAGTAGAAATATCAAGATTCCTTATCTTCATCTCCAAATACCTTCAACTTCACATTATGTTGCATTGGCTGTACCATGGAAATGATTTAGCTGTTGTGTTTTGCTTTGCTATTAACAGAAAATTCTCATCAGGAGTTATATCGTTAAGAATTAAATAAGCTAATAATGTTTGTGCAGAATAATGCTCAGTAATATGTTCATCATTCAATATTCCAACTATAAAAAATAAAACTTCTATTACTCTACTATTCTTTACGTTTTTCTCTGACAATGAGGATTCAGATTTCCCATTTGTCATTGAAAGCATTACAGGTCTTCTGTCATAGCAAAAGAAAAAGAAAAGCCAGCTAAATGTCATCCATGCAAGCATCAGTTCTTAATGGTAACCTCTAAAAACTTCAGCAAAACACTGAGGACTTGAGCCACAGGGAAGTCCCGCATTTATCAAGGCATTAAGTGATGGAAGAAAAACAATGTAAGTTTTGAGTGGATAATTAACCCACCAGTAGCTCTGTGACTTCAGTAATCCTATCTGTTGGGCTGTGTTTTAACAACCCGAGTCAGATGCATGACTCAGGACAAGACTGCACCTAAAAGAGAGATCAGCACCAGCTGTATTTATTTTAAAGTCAGAAATTAAATATTTAAGAAGAAAAAATCCTGACTCAATAATAATGTGATAAAAGAGTTAGTTAATGTAATATGTGTCCAAATTCACTTTTCCATGTAAGCTTGCAGCTGTAGGACAGATCTCAATTAAGACAATCCCCACTGGGGGAAAAGGAGAGCAGATGTACTCACTATGCCCTAAAACCAGCTGCTGTGGAAAGGGCTGTAAATTCATTATTCAAAAGGGAAGTTTTGTACTGAATATCAGTGGTATTTTGACCTTTGAAGCATTTCACATGCATCATACATTTTATTAAGACGTTAGGAGTTTGTCCCAGCTTGAGAGAGAAATGGTAGGATATGGTTAATGCTAAATATGCAGGTGTTTGAGCAACATATGAGGTTCTACAACTAACCAGCATGCTCAGGTGTAGAAGTGGAATGCAGCCCTCGCAGTTTCCTAATGTTAATGTTATCACATGTTGTTTTTTCTAATATCAAGCTGCCCTAGTATTTATGTGACCCCTTCACATAACACAATCACTTGACCAAATTCAGAATCACAATCCGATATTTATTATTACATTTACCCAGTTCTTTAACTATGGAAACTCAAAATGATCCTGCCTCCATTTATCAACCCAGCCAGAATAAAAAAGCCGTTGACTATTTGATGCATTTGGTATTTGACATCTGTCCCTAGTTTATGAGCAATGGAAATACTTACCTGTGCCACCTGCAGAACATCCACAAATTCAAACAATTTCACCAATGCACATCCCCACATTCAATGTAGATCACTCACTGCATACATTTTCATTCATAAGCTACACGCTATTTCTTTTACAGTTTTGATCTGATCGAATTTACATTTACATTTCACAATGTCCCCGTTTTTCTTGTTGTTTCCTTTTTTATTGAAAATATTGTTCTATTACTCCCAGGATTAGTTTCTCAAATGAAATTGATTTTGCGTATACACATCAGAAAATAGCAAAACAATGTCCATTGCTACGCCCATCGCCATTCATTTCAAAGGAGTTATTCAATAATTTGATGAAAGTAAAACATCCTAATTAATTGACAAGTTTTCCACATATATTTCATGGCAGTATACTTAATGGGATATTTTCAACAAACCACGTATAAGGTGATAAGTACTTTGAAGAAATTTCTGTTAGTAACAGTAGAAACTTGAGGCTATTTATTTTTTTGTATATAGTTAAATCAGGAATTATAGGAGATGTGAGGATTGTCTGCTATTGAAGTCCAAAACTTTCATTGACAACAAATAAGGAGCTGACATTGGGCTTTGGGTGCTTGCTTCCCCTAAATTTTGGTTTAAAATAAAACCAATAAACGGAACAATAACTATTGTTGCTGCTGTAGCCTGGATATGACAACAAAGCAAGCGTTAGTAATAAATGCTTATACAAATAACAGTAATATTTGTCTTTAAACATCCAGAATCTGACCTTTTATAGCAGCAGTTTGGTACGTGAACGCACCATCATTAAGCAGTACAGCAATGATGTCATTGGAAATTTGTCAAACTAAGGTTACACCGGCTGCAGTGCACCAGTGAGAGCGACCCGATTCCACATCAACTAAAGTAACCTTCATATAAAAGACGAATAAGAGAGAGAGAGCAGACAGCGTTTGTGCTGCAGTGCTAACAGCTAAAAGACGCAGTTGTGCCTGCAACAATAACCACGAACAGCAGCGACTCCAGCTCACACACATCAGCGGCTGTAGCTTTATATAAAAGCAACGCAAATGCACAAATTCAGCATGCAAAATACTAAGCAGCTGTCAACAAGCTTACCTTGTAATCAGACCCAATACTACTGGCTCGATCCCTCCGCAGCTGGACACCGAGAAATAAACAGCCCGGACCGGTTTCAGTTGTGCTCGGAGGAAGTCCCGCCTATCACCCCGCAGTGTTTGGACCTTTAAATGTCTGTTTATTTTAAGTCATCAAACCTGAACGGAATCGTGTGCAAACAAGAGCTTTGAGCGGCGTTTCCTTGCTGCAGGTGCATGCTCCGTCTTGTGAGGAGCTGCACCGCTCCAAAGCAGGTGCCTGGGTCTCAATGACGTAATGTGAATTGGTTTGAGTGATGGGTGGGCGCACGAGAAAAGGGGGAGGCTGAACAAGCACAACTGTCATCCTGGTGTCTGACAAGCACAGTTGTACTTAATTAACACTTATTTTGTTGGCTAGAAAATTATAAAAAGGGGTAAAATCAAAATAAAGTCTTGCTCCAAACTCGATTAATTTTCCAATTATATTGAGTTGAAACAATAGGCTACAGTCAAAATTGTCCTCCACAATCATGTCCACAAGATGTCAGTCAATGCCTGTCTAATAGGTACTGAAATGTAGGCCACAGATTTTGTGTCCTCACATTGCGTTTGAAGACAAATGACACCTCAGTCATATTGCTGCATTCTCAGAGAGATGAGAAGGTTTTCCATCTCTACTAGATCTCTTTGCAGATGCCAACTGCTAAGATAAATAAGTGGATATCACCTATTTGGTGCTTATTACAATGTTTTAACACTTTTCTTAAAGCTTAATACAGTCAATAACTCTTTATTATTCATTATAGTCAAAAGCTCATCAGCAGTTTAATACTCAGATTAATTAAAATGTGTCTTTTTTCTGCTGCAATGCCCTGGACACTAGCTTATCTAGATCCTTTTATTGCAATTATTGGATAAAAATGCCACTTCATCCAGGTACATGGACTGTGTGTGAGCTCATGTCAACTGGAACATTCACTGGCCATTTTATTGAGTCCACCTTGCTAGTAGGTACTGTGTTTGACCTGCTTTTGCCCTCAGACATGCCTTAATTCTTCATGGCATAGATTCAACAAGGTGTTGGAAACATTATTAAGAGATTTTGGTCCATTTTGACACAGTTGCTGGAGATCTTGCTCCAAATAGCATGTCACGTTCCAAGGAACTTAAATCCCCTTTCTTTCCCATTTTGATCCTCGGTTTGAACTTCAGCAAGTCTTGACCATGTATACATGTCTAAATGCATCAAGTCACAGCCATGTAGCCCTCCACGGTGGGGATTAGCCTTTTTTTGTTAACAAGCAATGGAACTGGTGGAGCTAATAAAGTGGCTAGTGAGGGTATAATGTCATCTGCTGTCAAAAATATGCTGTCTAAAAGATCAAAAATCCATTTTTTATTTACTCAGAGAGTAGGACGTGGAAGCTTTGGTGTAGCGATGGTTCGTTGGAGCATTATTGAGCTCATGCAGACATCTAAGAAGTGGGGCCAAATTACAGAACAAAACTGAAATAACAAGAAGATCTAATTTAGAAACCGTTTCGTTATATCTGTTGCTGTTTTGTTATCCCAAAATTGGTTAAAATTAAGTTATGACTTAACAAGGATGGGCTTTATCCTTGTTATTTATTAGACTATAAGTCATGTGACTTGTGTATGTTGCTCCCAGTTGAGTATTTGGTGTCTAATAGATAATTCAAAGCCTGCTGTTTTCAGTTATTTAATTTGACTTTTATTACCTAATAGACAGTATGAACTCCAGATCTTTCATGGTTTTCCTCATCAGCATCTTTTCATTTGTTATATACATTCATTTTTGTGTTTCAGGCCCTGCGGCGTCTTCTAAACAAAGTTTGAAAAGTAAAGCTTTTCCTACTTTATTAGAGGAATGTAATATTATTTCTTTTCACAACAGTTAAAGGACATTCATGCATTGGGGATGCCAAACAGGATGGTAAAATGATGTCACTTGTTTTTTTGGTTTTATTATTCCTGAAAATCTGCAAGTGATACAACTTTGTCCTATTCCAAAGGCTGGTTTTTGGACGTATTGCTGAATATCTCTTGATCCAGAGAACATGGCATCAAAATCTTCCAAAAAAGATATGGAATACTGATTGGTCTGTCCACAACACTTATTTCATGGTCCATACTAGAAGTGTTATGCACTGTAAAGAGAGAACCATATAAAAATGAAAGGATGTCACACTTCACCTGCACTTACAATACTGCACAATCATCAAGTTGTAATTTTCAGTTTGTTTGTTTTTAACCACTCATGGTTATGTGGCTTTATATATAAATAGCTGCAATTTCTGGCATATTTTGCATGTCTTCTGTGCACTTTGAAGAATTTTGCCTTTTTACATGGTTAAAATACCACATGGTTAAAGTTAAGACAGAATGACAGGGCATGATATGATGCCAGGTTAAAAAAACATTGGAAGTTGAAACCCAAAGTTGGGAATGGTAACGCCTGAGCTGACAAGTACCACCACTAATCGGACTAACTATTATTAGCAATACAAGATGGCAACAATAACACATTATTCTATGGTTTGCAAATACTAGCACCTTAAGAGTATATTCAGTGAGACAAATACATAAGATAGTATTTATGAGGCTGATTTTATGAGACATAAACAAAAAAAAAGTACTAATTAACAGCGTATTACTGTAATCATCAAAACTTTTTTGGGCAGCCATGTTGGATTTTGAAGTGGGGGCTGATGAGGTTCCCCCGACTTCACGGGGCGTTTCAGTTCATTTTTTCGAATAAGAACTCTGAAATTTGGACTTCTTCATTCAAATGGAAGATAAAATCCTCCCGTCACAGTACATAGGGTGTAAACACAACCCAAAAGCACAAACTGTGAGTTAATGAGTTACAGCATGATATACAGATGTTATTCAATTAGACTAGACTGGACCAAACCAGTGATTATCTACCTTGACTACAATTTTGGTCTTTTGGTAATCCTGAGTAAACATATTTAAACAAGGTGGCAAAGATGACAAATACATGACCATTTTTATGATTAATATACATATTAATATTCATATTAACTATGGTATGGACTGTGCTGTCAAATACTTGCATGTAAGTTCACCAGTGAGTATTTTGGCATGCTGATGTTAGCATTTAGCTAAAAAATGTCATCTCCCTTTGTCTATTTGAAGCTCACTGATTCTTCATATGAATGTAAAATGGGGCATTTGCAAGAGCTGTGTATACCCAGGTTCATGTTATTTTCTCACATATTTTTGACACCAACACTTATTTTATTCAGAAAAAAAAGATATATCCCCACTTTAGTTGAAAATTGAATCGACAATATGCTCTCCCAGCCTCGCTATTTACTAAAACGAAACCTACTTTTAAATCATTATGTTACAAGAACACCTGCATTACCAAACATCTCATTACACACTCCAATAGGGGATAATCATTTGTTTAAACCAGGCATTATGGACAGTGTGTTTTTGAAATGGAGGGACTCTGCAATATTGAAGATCTTTATAATTGGTGACCACTTTGCCTTTTTCCCTCAACTTCAGAAGAAATGCCACCTCCCCCTATAACATTTTTATAGTTATCTACAAATTAGACAATTTATACAGGGAAAGACCACATTTCCCATCGAAACCATCAAGCCATACTTTCGGAAACCAAATTCTAGACATCTGATTTCCCGCTTTGTTGACAGTTTTCTAACATCAGCTGATACCAGTCATCAAAGAAATGCATGGAGCGAGGATCTTGGTGTATCATTATCAGATGACCTGACTTGGTATCTCCTATATGGGACAGATGTGGCACTGACAAAGGATCCCTTTCACATTCATGTAGGCATTGTCCACTTCTGGATAACTTCTGGCATGAGAGATTTAATCGGTTTTCAACACAGTACGAAGTAACTGTGCAACCTGACAAACAATAACCTTGCCCTTATACCAAAGGCAGGCTCTCAAAACAGGCATGCCTGCTGCTAAAAGAAATTATTTTATTCAATTGGAAGTCTCCTACCGCCCCATGTTTTAGAATGAAATGATCTGCATAGCTACGATGAAGCAGGTCCATCTTGGGAAAAGTCATGTACAGGCCTGCTTTTAGGAGATTTGGAAAAAAATGTTGGCATCACCAGACAGAAACTAAGAAGGTGATGATCCACCCATCCCTTTTGGTTTGTCTCTGTGCCGCGGGCCCAATTTTTTTCACTTTATTTTTCTTTGATGACATGTATGTCTGTTATAATGTGTATTCATTCTAAAAGCTAAAATAAAGTTAGATAGATAGATAGATAGATAGATAGATAGATAGATAGATAGATAGATAGATAGATAGATAGATAGATAG
>JAOXYM010000024.1:6857290-6878078 GCA_028567055.1 Leptatherina wallacei | reverse complement strand
ATATATTTATATATATATATATATATATATATATATATATATATATATATATATATATATATATATATATATACTGTGTTATAGAATAAACCTGCGTTCTTGGTTAATAACCGCGTCTGAATGGAGATTAGGGAGTTGACTTGTTTGGACTGTAAGCAAAATGCCTCAGTTATTAAAATGGAAAACTAGAGAGCTTCCAGCTTAACCTCAATATTATATTGGCATCACGTGTTGGGAAATTACAGTTTTCGACCTGAAAGATAAAAATTGTGGGTAATTGAATTAATTAGGTGCAACTTGACAATGGATATTAGTAACGATGCTACATTGATAAAAGAAAATAACAAGAATCATTACCAGTATTGTAATGATTGGACCTTAAAGGACATTTAGAGTAGCTGCTGTTGACATTTTAGTACCCTTAGTTTATTAATGATACATAGTCACATGCTTTTAATGGAATATAAGAATCTATATTGATGGTGAATTGATGGTGAGGATGAAGTTTGCCATCTCTACTTTCCTGTTTGGTCCTTCGTTTGTATGATTTTACCATATGGAAAAGATTGTAACTAAGTCTACTTAATTGAAGTAAAATACAGGGACTTTACTATTATTAACAATTTTGTTCTGAGTAATTAACCATATCACATCCATTTCTAAATAAAATGACAGGTCAGTACTGTGTGGACAGGAAAATTGTAAGGGAAAAAAATCCTGTTATTGTTTCCAAAATAACAAATGATTTTGTGATTTATTGTTGTTATTTAACCCACAGTCCGAAACCCCAAAATTTGCTAAATCATATTTAGATATCTAAAGATAGATGGATGCATTGATTGATTTAATTGATTGGTTTTTTAGAGTTTAATGGACCTGTGTCATGAAGTGAACTGCTCTGGTAGGATTTAGTGTCGGAACACTTGTTTTACACCTTTAATATCCATTTATTAACATTTACTTTACAACCACTAAAAGTTGCACGATAAGAAATTATATTGAAGTGAACCTTTGCCATGCTTGAACATCTAATTAACCAAAATAATTCAGTACAGTATTTAATGCTGTATCTAAGCATGGTCAGTAAGGGTTGTTAGTGTTTGCTGCATTTTAAAGTGGCCCCTTGCAGGGTGCATCTCAGTCATTCCAGTTTAAGGCATTGCATGACCTGATTAAGACATTTTAAAGGCTTTTTCATTAATTTGTCCCTTGTCTTCTCATGATGTGATAAAGTTATATATCAATATAATTTAACATCCGTCTGGAAATATATTTACTGCCTGCTCAGCTGTGTGTACTGTCCCACATGTGCTGCAGAAAGTGCTTGTATAAGAAAGATTTAGGCTAAATAACAGGTCCATGGCAGTTCATCCATGATAGAATATTTGCCAGCAGATTTGTTGGTTGGGCTCTTCTTTACTGGTGATAATTAAGACAATTTCCAACACTGATGTTCTTTAATTTCCTATAGTCTCCAGAGGGTCCTGAGGGGAAGGAAGCCCCCAAAGTCACAAAGCAAGAGGTAAATGTTTCATGTGTGCTGTGTGTTGCTGTGCAGGTGTGTGTTAACATGCTGTGTATTTTGTTTTTACATGGTTTTCCACTGACAAGAGTGTGTATTTGTGTGACAGAACAGGCACATGATAGGTTAATCATTTATATCAGTCACTAGGTAGATCAGCTTAAGATCAGCCCTCAAAGGTACAACTGATATCTTTCTCTCTGTCACCATTTCTCTACCTCTGTCTTGTTGATCATCCTTTGCTCCAGCAGCCCACCAGAAGGTCAGAGAGATTGTCAGCGGTAAGTTTCGTTCTCCCCTCCCTGTCCTCACCTCTGTCGCTGTCCTCTCTTTCCTCTCCTAGTCCTTCATCATAGTCATATTATCACCATGATTCAGAGTAAAGTCCTCACCCAGTTTATGGATTTGATTAGGCAATCAGCATTTACAAATTCCATAAACATGCTCCCCGAGGATTGGATCTGGCTTGGTATGTGTGTTTTTTTTCTCTGTTGTCTTTGTCCATTCTTGTTACGGCCTGCTGCAACTCTTTGTTGATATCCAGGGCTGCATGCTGTCAAATAATGATCTGGCATAAATGAATGCCAATCATGTTGTCATATCTGTAATAACAAAGTAGTTTTGTCTTGATGAAAGATGAGATATACTTAAAATGTTTTGCTTTTTTTAAAACCATGGCAATGCCATCTAGCAAATGCATCATCAGCATGTAAGTCAACGTGTATTATTGTAATGTGATCATGCAGCTCTGTCATACAGGCCACGTGTTTCTATGTGTGTTGCACTTTGCATGTTCAAACCGTCTTTACCGAATCTTTGCATGTATTTGCACATTACATGTGGACTTTAGGGGGATAGTGTGACATTTGGGGAAAACCTTATTGTCTCTTGCTTGCCATAAGTTTGATTTTAATATAACTACTGGCAAAGTTTTTATAGAGGCAGAGATGTTGGAAACACAGCATCTTCTTGACATGGTGTGATTAACATGAACATGGCAAAAGGACAAAAGGTCATTACCAAATGCTCCCCTTCCTACATATGCAATGTGCAACTGCTGTCTTTGGCAGTTGATTTTTTTCTGACAAGTTTTCTCATTAGATTCCTAACGTGTCATTCCTCTCCCATACAATGCTACCAATATTGAAATTGTTTATGTATAGTATGGTATTTCACCCCCTGCATATAGGCTTATTGGATCATAAGGCTCACTGCTATTGTTGTTTGTTTTGTTATATTTTTCAAAGGTTAATAGTAAGAGTTGTTTCTTACAACCTTACAAATGGGATTCTCTGAACGATGTGGGAATTTAGTTCCTAAAATACAGACACAAAAAAAAAAAGAGGCTATTTTCCTGCCTGTAGTTTCTGGGTATTGAAAGTAGCTACTAGCTAACAGTTAGTTAGCCTCAGTGTTGCTAACTTGGTGATTTTGTTTTCAGATGTAACTATGTTTCAGACCACTTGAATACCTTTTTTAAGTAGCCAGTTAACAATACATTTAACAATTTTTAGGACAAACTGAGCTGTCTTATAAGTACCAGACAGCAAGAGATGGCTCATAAGAGTTCTCAATTATTCTCTGGCACTATACTCTGAAATATTTCTAAAAGTAAAGCAGGAGGAAATACATCATTTGGGGGGAGAAAAGCTGAATGCTGTGGAAATAGCTATGGTTTTGTTTACTGTACACCAAAGGTGGTAAACAAAGCTTTATCCTGATACAAAGATATTGATGATAATTTAAGGGTAAAACATGTAATTGTGTATTTTATGTTTAATGTGACCTCTTTGAAGAACGCATGCTATCAGTAGCCTTTTAGCATGTTTGATACTTTACAAACTATACTTACTATTGCATTTGCAATTGGGTGAAAAAAAAGATCTTTTCTAAATAAGCTGTCTCCATTTCCAAGCTCTATTAAATTATTGTTAATTTTCCATATGGAACCGTAAGTGTTAAGCTACACTGCTTATCTTGGCCTAATGGCTGCGTTTTAGTTTAGATCTCATGTTCAGTGTCAGAGTTTCTAAAGATATTCTCAGAAACAAAAATCACATGATTTAATTTTATGACAGCAGTGCTACTGTAGCTTGTGGCTTCAGGGTAACGCGCTCCAAGCTCAGCAGCCTGGAAAATTTTGGGAGCAAACTCACTTAAAGTGAGCGGCTATAATTCCTACTCCCCATCTGATAAAGTCATTTCAGTGTGATTGAAGTTTGCTATTAGAGGATGCATATATTTACAACAACTCAGCATGAGATTATTGTCAGAGCCAGTTGCTTAGGAAATAAAGACCAAGCACTTCATCATATTTACAGTGAAATCCAAGGCGGACATTCCAATCCACCACAAGAGTCGTGTTCATCAGAATGAATTTGCCAAGCAGCTCTTGTGGCCAAAGCAATATCATTTTTAACAGTACTGAAATGGCTCTGCAAGTGAGGAGAGGAGGGGGGGACTAAATATAAACTATTATTTCTCTAACAACTATGAACTCTGTGAGTACTCTTAACTCTTTTTTTGTGTGTAATTTGTAGAAACCCGCTCCACCCAAGCCTGAGGCCAAACCCAAGAAGGCCATTGTGAAGGTAAAGAACACAAACTCAAACGCAACATTGTGCAATCCTTCCTCATCTGTTTACATCTGCAAAAATGTACTAGAATCAGAAACACTAACCAAAGCTGCTGGATGTTAAGCTCCTCCCATGCATGCTTTTTTTTTTTTAGACTTGTATATTGTTTAAAGTTTGTTTTCCATTTTAAAAGAGCATGTGTATTCAATTGTGTTTATTGTAAATTAATGTATTGATAGACTGAGTGTATTTGTTTTCCCTGTTATTTGCATGGAAGTTTTAGTTGAATATAAAAAAAAAGAGCTAAAGATGGATCCTTGCACATACGGAATGTAATTTCGATGACACGCAGAGAACTTTTAGCATGAAACGAAATGAAAAGCCTTTTTGAGTTTCCATGCATTTGTGTGGTTTTGTTTTTGTCTGTGCAGAAGGTGGTAGACGATAAGGGGGCCAAGCCAAAGAAAGGTGGCGCCAAGGGGAAGAAAGAGGATGGTCCCGCCCAGAATGGAGAGACCAAGGCCAATGAGGTATGAGGAGAGGGAAATTTAAAGATAAAAAAGAAACTATTGATTCAGGATCGGATGCAAAAAATAATTATTTTTATTCCCAAATTTTGTCAATGTTTGTGTAAATATGAACATTCCCATACATTAACTAAACCTTCATGTTTCCATATCCCACTCCACAATCACATCCTTTTCTTGCTCACATGTTTGAATCCTCACACTTGCATGCACACACACACACACACACACAGATCTATGTGTCTCGTCCATCTGTCAGCGTGTCTTCCATCAGAAGCATGGCTCCCTCCTTGATGTCAGTGAGAGGGCAGAGTGTGACAGTCAGAGTTAAGGGTATGGTTGAGTGTTTCTAATTGCTATCTGGTTTATGAGTGTTTTGATACTAACAGCTAAGTTATCCTAACAGAATAGAAATGCATGTGTGCTATGGAGTGCTGTGTTTATTAGTATTTTCTTTAAAGAGTAATGCAGTGTGTAGAAACCGCAGTGGGTGAACAAAAAGGTGAGGATGTCTTCTCCGTTGTGCAGTAAAGTAGGCCAAGGACAACTTTTTACATGAGCAGAAAGGTTCGCTGCTGCTCACAGAGCCGCGGTGTGAGCTGTGATTGGCTCCCTGTGTTCACAGACACTTGCTCCACCAGTAGCGAGGCAGAGAAGGTTGTAAGATTTCACAACGGCCAGATTTGATTCTGTTGTCAAGATAATGTTTAATCATGAGCTGGCACGAGTCGTCATCTTGGCTTCCTAGATCTTAAATGAAAGTGGAGTTAAATCAAATAACTTTACTGACAGTTCCAGATTAAACAATCTGCCGTTCAGACAGATGAATGAGTAATTGTGAGGTTTTGTTTGGAAAGTGAATTGAACCATTGAAAAATAGCTTTACATTTGGGGTAATGTATGTTTGCTTTCTTGTTTTTTGACAGAAGATTTATTTCATTGATTGGTTTTATGGACAAATTAGATTAGCTCCTGGGGGCATTTAGCATAATCTCATTTAAAGAAAAACTGGCAGAAACACCTTGCTGCCTAGAATGGCAACAATAGAGGGATTAGGGGCCATTGAATTTGACTTTTATGGCAGTTTTAGGCTGATTTTGCACGCCATGTCGTCAAATATTTTGCCTGTTCCATCACTAAACATTGTTTGTCTCCATTGTGAAGATGCCACATTAAATGACTGAATAATTAAAAAGATTTCCGGCTTAAACTCAGTTCAACACTCGCCCTTTGACTGCAAGATCGCCTGTTTGTTAACCAAATGTCAACCTATCTTGATAGTTATTTGGTATATTCCATGCAAAATGTTACATGCATGTTTTTCTCCCCCAGAAATGAAACTAGGAGTCACACTTGCTGCAGTTTGGTGGGGGATTTTAAGTGTTTTTATGCTAATCTAATGCCTAACTTCTTAAGTCACAAGGTGAGGCGGTCTAACAGCCACCAGCTCTAGCCTAGATTAGTTGAGGGTGCCATGAAAAAAATAAGAACGCTTCCAAAACAGTAAATGTTTGGATCATTAGAGGAAAGGCTGCATTATATTTGAGATATATTTATGAACACATGTTGCCTAAAATGGTTGTCAATTGCATGGAGTTTGAGATGAACTTGGATAATCAGTATAGATAAACAAAATGCTATTTAAATAGATATTCAGAGTTTTACAAAGTGGGCTTCTGTGACTGTCATCATACTGTATATCCTTCAGTATTGAGAGACTCTGACCGCCGTCTCAGATTGTTCTCTAAATTGAGAGTGGCCTAAAAGTTACTCATAATGAGGTCGTCAGAAAGGACAATTTAATTCATCTTCAACAACAACAGCGATGCAAAATTCCACAATGTGGCTCTCCCTTAAACTCGGGACATTTTTCAGTTGTTTTAGATGGTTAAACAAACAAAAACATGCTTATGTTCCAAACAGAGAGTAATCCGCTGTCTCCTGCAGGCTTTATGCTGATAAGTGTTACACACAATTCTGCTTCGATATAAAAAAGGAAGAAAAGTTTCTTTAAAATCTATGCCCTGTGTGGATTTACTTTCTAGGTATGGAAAAATTTAGAACTAGAAACTATATTTAGCTGAATCCAAAAGTGCTGTGCAGAGTGAATTTGGCTTTTAACAGAAACGACTGAGTATTGACAGACTAAAATCAAGTTGAGACTAAGCTGCTGTCTGGGATGTCCAGGTTAGTTGATCACATTCCGTCCTGTTTGCCGTGGAGTGAGTGACGATTGCGGCTGTATCTTTCGTCTTAAATCTCCCAACATCTTCTTCCCCTGCAGGTAACTGAAGAAGCAGAGGAGGCGACTGAGGAGAAGGCGTAAAAAACACGGGCGCGTCCACCGACTCGTCCCCTCCGACTCCATGGCAGCAAAGCATCTTTTTTACTGACGATTTTTGTACCATGCTGAATTTCTTTTTTTTTTTTTTTTAGACTTGTGATAGTAGAGATGGAAAACCAGCAGGCCCGCCCCATTTCTTCACTCTTCTTTTAACCTCAGTTTTTCGCTCGATTCTCCGCCTTCCTCCATCCCGTACGGCTGTAGAGTACAGTATGCCTCTTTGAAGCAGAAAGGCAGAATGAAGTGGTTTTATCAGACAACTGCAGATGTTCTTTGTTTTGCCTGAAGGGGGCTATAAACTTGACTGTTACGATCTTTAAACCAGCTCTGCCTTTGTTCATAATTATTATCCTCTTTAAAAGATGATCACCGTTATTGGCAATCTGCTATTAACGAGGAAATGGTCCGATTTTTTCCCCCCTCTGATGGTTAAGGTGAGGAGTTTTGGGCATGTTTCAACAGTTAAAATCCAGAGCAACAAGAAACCAGTCTGACGGTCACCATGGGGAACATCTGCAGCTTTTTAAAAATCCTAGTTTTTAGAATCACCACTATTGTTTTTCACATTGCTCCTTTTGTATGTGTGTGCCGGAGTGAAAGTGTTCGTGGGTCTCTGTGTTTGACTTTGTTCATTTCGGCCCCCCCCCCCCACACACACACTCCCTCCCCATAAACGCCTTGTCCTACAGCAGAGTGACATAGCAATAATGAGTGGTGCTTCTGTTCTAGACGGCTCTATTGGCTTTGGACCCTCTGGGCTTCTCTTGAGTTTCATCCTGTTAGGGGAATATTTTGAAATAAAAGAAAAAGTTGATGTCACGCGGGAGTCTGTCTTTCCCTGTCTCTTCACATAACTGAGAATAAAACCGCATGTTTATTTTCCCCAGTTGTATGCTCGGAGTATGTGTTCCCGCTCGTGTTCGAGAGCTCCTTTTCAATGTGTTCAGGTTCACAAGTACTTTTTAAAACCAACACAAAGCCACCGCTGTGTGTCTGTGTGCCATCTTTGTGTGCGTGTGGGAGGTCGCCAGGGGCACGTGGCTGTATTAAATACAACTGCTGTGTCAGGAAGTGAAAGCTCAGCATTTGCCAACGTGGTGGGACCTGCGAAACCATTTGGTCTCTTCATTGAAAGATGATCTGCCACTCAAAGTCATAGACCAATGTCCGTTTCTTTTATTTAGCATGTAAAGGTGTGGACTGATTAATGTATGAATTCCACATCAGAGGCCTCCGCATGATGCCTCCGAGTTACCGCAATCACTACTAGGCAAGGCAAGTTTATTTATATAGCACATTGTCTGTACTAGACAATTAAAAAGTGCTTTACACGTAACTTTAAAAGCATTACAGATGGCGCAAAGATAGCATTAAAAAAGAGTAAAGGCAGCAACAAGTAGTAAAAGTTACAATAGAATAAAAAAATGTTTTAAATCCTAATAGAATCATAAATTAATTAAAGCAAGATAAATTGAAAGTTACTGTGCGGATTTCATGTATTTTCAGTTTGCGCCTTGTTGTGTAAAATAGACTATTGACCTTCAATCCCATAAATTTAATTTAGTGGATTATTTACCCATTTCTATATCAGTAGGTGCATGAGAAGAAAAATCTGCTTCTCCATTTTTAGTCTGGACTCTGGTCTGGCTACTAGCTACAATAATCCAAATAATAATCTAAATATAGACGATGAGTACAATTTAAATGTGGGCACACCAGAAATATTGAAACTATGAAAAGTGGCAGAACTACACCTGCCGCACAAGCACTTTTAATGAGTAATAACAAGTACATAAAGAGTGGATAATGAATAACTGACTGTGACTTCCCAGAAAGGAAAGGACAGTTGAATGTAATTAAATAAAAAAACACCTTTCAGTATATGCAGGATAAAGAGGTATTGAATTCAGTACTGAAATAATCCCAATGGCAGAATGAATTGTTGCAGTGTGTAAATATGCTGACAGAAAAAATACAGAGAACAAATAATGAGGGAGGTGGGTTATGCTCGTCTCCCTGAGTGTAAACTTCAGGAGGTAGTTTAAAAGTGTATTGAATTGGATCAAGGCAAATGAAGCAGATTACGTGTCCATTCACTCAAAATGACTAAATGTTGCATGTTAGAAATAAACAGCTTTGGTTCAGTGATCAAAAAAGAAAAATAAGTTGTGTAACAGTCATTTTTTGCTTTCCTGTGCTGTTAACCTTTGACTCTTCTGTGGCCCCAGGATCAGCTGAGTAGCACAGGGTGAGGTTGCCTCCTTGTGGTTAGGTCAGCCCTCACAATTTCACATATGCTCGAGGATCCAGGGTGACATTTACAACGGAAGTCACCCACAAGGCTTGAAAACACAAATCTGTTTTAAGGATGGATTTCATTCCATTTCAGTGAAAGAAAGTACGCTACTCGTGGTTAGACTCAAATCATTAAAGTTGAATTTTTATATGATTTGGTAAAAAAAAAAATCCAATTCATGATGTACATACAAAAAAGAAACCCAATTCAATTAATTGCTACAAGAGCCCACTTGTTCTCAGGCAACGCATCAGCATTGTTTGACGTCTGCTCTCAAGCTCGCCAGCATTGCTCTAAGTATAAGTAAGATGTAGGACTTTTTAATGAGACTTGACTTTTGTTTGGTGATTCGTCTTTTGGCTGACCCCAGGGAGCCTATCCACAATGACTTTGTCACTGTGTGAGCTCTGACTTTTGCACATGCTTTAGACGCAGGTCAGACCAGTGTGTGATGGTGGCTGCTTGATAGATGTACATCTCCGTAATATCCTAACAGCGGTATGGATGAAAGAAAAATTCTTTGTGTGCATAGTCATTGCAGTTATTGCAGAGAAGCAATGTGGAGAAATTTGTCTTGAAAAATTCTTCTTTGACTTTTATGACCCAAACCAATAAACAATTTAAGCAGTTAACTACAAATAAAATGCTAAGAAAATGGTTACAAGGAAATACAGTAGGCTAAAGCTTGTGGTTTAATTAGATGTATACTCACTACTCCCCAACATTGGTGCATGGCTGGTGTGCATTATTGGATGTAGAAAAGCTAAAATATGACTTCTTCTTTCCCCAGAGTAAATACTACACTCACATAACTGCAGCTGATACTGAAAAAAAGAAAGATTTAGATGGTGATGTGCCAAGTTCCTGGCTAACTAATATACTTTATATATTAGCCTATGTGTTTTTGGCATTGTGAGGATAAACCCATAAGTGCACAACATTCCAATCTCATTTCCACAAATATTGTGAAAGTTTCTTAAAAAATAAAAAAGATATGATGAAATAGGCCCAAACCCACTGAGGTGATTTTCAGTGTATTTTCAGAAAATATAAACAAACTTGAAATATGACAAAAGCACACACAAACAAACAAAAATATAATCATGTGAGAGGAAAAAAACTGAAAAGTAAATTGTCTGTACAATGAACAGTTGTCCGGAAGATTCTGTGGTCAGCAGGGTAATTTTTCATATGTAAGGGGGCCAGGATTGGGTATAAAAGATCCACCAGAGCCTCAAATATATTTGTTTCACTGTCACAGGGACATGCAGCTGTGCTGCATTTAATGCAGCTTGGAAATCCCAACTCTCACAGCCTACCTCATACAAGGGCAATTACAATATTAAGAAATAAACAAATCAGGATTAGTTATCTGTGCAGGTCTGCTGAAACTCAGCAGTTTTAAATCAGGGTTAAAAACTTTTCTATGTGCCGCCTTTCATCAAAACAACTGATAATTAACTTTTCTTTTCTTGCATTTTATCCTATGTTCTTTGAGGCTTTCTTTTTTCTTCTGTTTTTTTTCATCTATTCTATTTCTTTTAAATTTTTGTTTTTAATTACATTTTAAATGCAGATACAAGAATTAAATATACACACATACAGTATATATGTGCCATATATTTCCTACCTTTTGATAAAAAAAAACAGACAGGTCATGCTTTTTAAATCAAATGGCTCCAGTTGTGCCCTTTCTTTGACTTTTTCTCTCTGGCACTGCATGAAACATGGACCCCAGCCTAAAACTCGACTCACAAGTCAAAGCTATGGTTAAGTTCTGCTTCTCTCAGTTGAGGTAGCTGTCAAAATTCAAACCACTCCTGTCTAGACACCACCTAAAGATGGTGATCCATACTTTTATTACCTCACGCCTGTATTAACTAACATCTATTTTTATTGGAATTAGCCTTCACTGGCTTCCCATTTATTTATAAATCCATTTTAAGATTCTTTTATTTGTTTTTAAGCCTCCTAATGGTCTTGCCCTTTGTATTTGTCTGAGCTGCTTCATCCTTACATGCCATCACATGCTCTTAGATCAGCTGACCAGATGCTTTCAACTGTCCCAAAGACATTTATATATCCAGCAGAAACAGAACCTTGGCAGTTTTAGCTCCAAAAATATGAAACAAGCTCCCACTCCAGGTTAGACAGTCTCCTTTTGTGGTTTTAAAAACTAGTTTAGAAACATACATTTACTCCTAGGTTATCAAGAATTGTCATCTATGTCTTTAATCTTTACCTTTTGTATTTGCTTGTGTTATTTGAAATTTCTCATAGCTCCTATGTTTTCATTTATAACTGTTTCATTGTTCTATTTGATATTTTATTTGCATTTTAATCATTGCTATTCATTTGTGCTTTTTTATGGTCTTTTTTCTCTTTTTTACATTTATTGTAGTACTTTGGTTGGGTGTTTTAAAGTGATTTAAAAATATATATATAGCTATAATAATATCATTATTATGTATAATAATTCTAATAATGATTAAATGAATCATTTTGAGACCTGTAGCAAGCATCACATTTGACAACAGCTCATTTTGTGCATAGAATTGTCAAATGTCTCAGCTAATACATTTGTTATGCTATGTATGTTCTGCCGTGAAAAAAAAATTGTTGCTTCTGTGATTTGAAGGTCATTTAGTTTTCATTTTGTTCAAATTTAAAAAAACGTCCCAATGTTTTTTAAAATTTAGGTTGTCATGAAGTGAAGTAAAAATGGAGAGATTTTGAAGGCCATAGAGAAAAATGTCTGTGCTGCAATGAGAATCTGACTACATGTGCATACAAAAATCAAGTGGGTCTGCAGCACTGAAACTATAAATGTTTAATAATCATTCTACTAAAAGTTGTTTAGATTTTTCACGAAATGAAATCGTATCGCAATGTGACACAGAAACAATATATTGTATTAAAATCTTAAGATTAAACATATAATATTATCTTTATTATCAAGGTCTGTAATGAAGAAAGGAGACAAAAGGGCACAAAAGTGAGCCAGGAAGCTCAGGTTGAGTGTGTGGCTCATGTATGAAGGTTTTGAAACCTTGTAGCAGTTAGTGGAGGTTCAAGTCAACCCAGAGCCTTTTTATTTCCATGTTATTAATGGAAAACCCCTTGAGATGTAGCATCTCGTTTTCGAGGGGGGCCAAGAACACAAAACAAAAACATTACATATTTCACACATAATTCAAGAAAGCATGAAATATAACACTATATATTTTTAACATAATACAAAGACAGTACAATAAAGACTAGCACATCACTGGACAATCACAAAATATTCTTGTTCACACACCCGTCTCCTCCTTCCCTCCATATTCATGTCAAATTCCAATTCAGATAACAGAAGTTTAGGTCAGTTTCAATTTGCACTGGTACAATTTACACATAAGGAAAAGAGAAAATCCAGCGTTACCATCACAGACAGACTGTTTTAAGGTGAATATGAAGTAATGTCCTGAGATCTACATTTGTTCCCCCTCTTTCTGTGCTCATTGTCCTGTCTGTTATCTACTGTCAACAAAACCTTTTTAAAAGAAGAAAAACTGAAACGAATTATTGTAAATAGGCTGTGTTTGCTCGTCTTTTTTGACCAATCAAATGTGCTTTTACACTATAGGCCACATTCACCCAATCACACACATTCATGTGTACGAAGGTTAGTTTATCTATCATATACACTCATTTACACCCCAGTGGACACACATGAGGCAATGTGGGGTTCAGTGTGTAGCCCAAGGACACTTCAGCATATAGTCCAGTAAAGCCAGAGTATATGCTCTGGTTAGTAAGTGACTGCTCTTCCTTCTGAGTTCCAGCTGCCTCAGGCGGATCACACTCACACCACAATCCTCATATTTATCCATATGAATGACAATTAGAACAACTGGATAAACATAGTTGAACATCACTTTGAAAGTTGCTGCCAAAGGCTGTTATGGAACAGAATGTGTTTTGGTATTTGTATTTTTTTTTTTTTTTTCAAACAAAAAATAACAGAAATGAACAGAATTACCAAAACTAAAAAACTGTTAGTAGTAAACACGTATCTATTCCTGTCCCCCTTTCTAATAATAATTTTACTCTTCGTTACAGTTGTCACAGTAATCACTAATTAGAAGAAAGCAAAAAGATGAATAGAAATAAGCATACTTGTACACATACATGCTCATGTAAGCATCTGCACATGTACACAAACACATTTGCATATACACACATATAGAACATACACTTGCAGTACATACCTACAGATACACATGTACACCATCAAAATCAATAAATCTAATGGGTGTCCAAACCCCCCAACCAACACTGTATACATACACACCTATATCTACATACTTTAACATATCACATAATCAAATAGAGGCAATGCAATTACATATATACCTCTATACAGTATGTAGTTATACCTATATTTGCATACTCATGTACATACCTGCATAAACACATACATAAAACACATGTACGTACATGCATGGACCCATAAACATATGCCTACATTTACATTTGCATTTCTGAATACTCTTACACAACATACATAAATGCACAAACCCCCACATACTGTATCCTTATTTATTCACACATATATCTATAGATACCAAAGTTAATTATATGGGTTACATATATTCTCTTTCTTTATACTTTTGGAATAAAATTTCTTAGATTTTTTTTTTTAACTTGATGATGTTTGGACATTGTTTGAGTTCTTCCTGAAGATTATTGTATAGCTTTTCACCATATACTGTAAGGCACATGCTTTTCACTGTTGTCCTCACTCTTAAAATCTTCAGATTTAATTCCCCCCTCAGATTATATCAGATTATATCCCCATCACAATTAAAAACATCTCTTGTATGTGGTCAGGTAGTACATTTTTTTCTTGCTTTATACATTATTATTGGCATTTGTAACGCTACCAAAATCCTTAAAGTTTAGTGTTTTAAACTTCCAAAATAGAAGATTTTTATGTTGTTATCCCACATTTCAGACACTAATTGCTTTTTTTCTGTTTTATGTATAATTGTCGCAGAAAACTCTTGTGTTTCCCCAAAGCTCAAGTGTCCCAATATTCGTACTACAATTTCCAAATAACATCATTTTTGTTTTATTTAAATTCAATCAGCATTTATTTTCTATCAAACCATCTTTTTTAGTTTCTTCAGTCCCTGCGTAATTTTCTGTGAATTATTCTCTTTCTTTCAGTAAGAATGGCCTGGTGTATCCTAAGGAGATTATAAAGGAAGCCTTGAAGCTTTTTTTTGAAAATTTTACCTGCTCTTATCATAGCTGCCACTTACTTCTCTGTCATTTCACTCATGAGGGTTTCAAGCAAAATAAAACTTTTCAACTGGACCGTAACTCTTTCCAAACATGGATGGCTCATGAGTTTCTTTCAGGCTCAATCAGACAGTTAATAAATGAATAAGATAAAAAACATTCCCCTTTTCAGATAGTAAAGAACTTTGGTTTTATAGTATGAAAAGATGGAAACTTGGAGAAATCTCAGTGCATAAAGGTCAAGGACTTGTATCCACTGTTGGATACATGTGGCCTTGGAGCCCTCAGGCGACACTGCATGAAAAACCATCACACTGCTGTGATCAATGTCACTGCCCGCATGGGCTTCAGAGCACCTTGGAAAACCATTTGCACTCAACACATCAGCTGCATCCAAATGCAACCAGAAATTGTCTTACAAGTTTTATCAGTGATTCTTCAGCATTAATGTTGCCACATTTGGTGGTTTTGCAAATTTTACATCATTTTCAGAAAATGTAAACAGTTTGGACAGACAAATATTATCACCCATGTAGGAAGTTGGCGAGATGATGCTACAGCAAATGAATGCTGTCAGATTTTCGGGATGGCTTGTGGGGGGGCAACACCTCTGGCCCCACCCTGAAATGAAGACACCATCAATGCAGAGGCATATATTGAATTGTTGAAGAGACACGTGCTTCTTTTAAAACATTTTTTTTCCCCTAGAGGTAAAATATGTCCATTTCGGTAAAAACTCCAACGAAGAATAGACACATTCTTCTGGGAAAACTACAACAATTAGTATCATTGAGACAAAGTGTAATTAAAACTAAGGCTGATGGTAAACATGAAACATTCAATGAAACATACAATACAAACCAAAATGTCAGTCACCATTCAAAAACGCTAAAAATCGTTTATTTGGACTTTTTTCTTACATTTCTGAATTATGGAGGACTTGTCCATGAATCCATGAATATTGCTCAACTTTTCTGGAGTTGCAGTTTCCATGTTAAATAATAATGTTTACACAGAGCATTTGAGCAAAGTTTGAAAGAAATGTATCTGATTTCTAGAGCAAAAGTGTGCATTGATTACCCAAATTTTACTGCAATTCTTGTAAAAAAAAAAGAGAGGAAAAAACTGAGAAATAAACGTAAAAAAGAGAGAAATAAACATATGGCATTAATTCCAGCTATCTTATATAATATGTAGCCTACTTATCAAATTGGCCCTCTAAACTACAGCAAGGAAAAGACTTAGGGAAGTCTCAGTTTAAAGGCTGACAAGAGAAGAGTTGCTTCTACATATAGGATTTTAAACAACACAATTCAATAAAAAATACTCTAACATATATTATGCAGGAGGTAAAACAATTATTGAACATACCAACTTTATCTCAGTATATATTTCTAATAGGGCTATTGGCATGAATTGGTAATAACCATGGGTATTGTGCATACCTATTGAAATGTATCTAATTCACACAAATCCTTTGTTGAAAATAACAGCTTCAAGACACCTTCTGAATGGAGAAACTAGTCATATGTGTTGCTTAGATGTGATTGGTCTTTACACAGTCAGGTGATTTGTTGGGCCATGCTTGCAGCTTTATTTTCTTCCACTGAAATCAGTTGAGAATGTCCTTGGCTGCTTGTTTGGGATCATTGTCTTGCTGAAAAATCCGCTCTGGTTTAATCATCATCATCATTCTGGTAGATGGAAACTGATTTTAATCAAGAAATGCCTCAGGACATTTTTCTGTTCATCTTTTCTTAAACTATAACAAATTTGCCTGTACCATTTACAGAAAAACAAGCCCACACCATGATGTTCCCACCTCAAAACGTCCCTGTCGGCATGGGAATTTTGTGGTGATGTGCAAAGCCATTTGTCCTCCAAACATGGTGCGCATCATGACATCTAAAGAGTTTCATTTTGGTCTCATCTGACCAGATTATTTTCTCCCAGTATTTTTCAGGCTTGTCCAAAATGTTATGAAGCAAACTTTTAAACAAGCTTCTTATTCAGCCAGTTGAGCGTGCATACATGCCATGGTTGTTGAGTAGGCTACATTACTTACTATGTTGTTAAAAAATAAATTAACCTACTAATTCCAGGTTTTTCTAAAGCTTTTCCACAAGTGGTTCTTGCCTTTTGGACAACTCTTTTTTTCTACTCCTGTCAGAAATCTTGCAAGGTTAACTTAGTTTTGTTTGGTTTATGGTGAAATGGTATCATATCCCGAACACTGCTGCAGAAGAGTGTTTACTGCATCATTTAAAAGTTTTAGCCTTCTGTAACAAATGCCATCAATTCTGCATCAATAAGGTTGTGAAAGGTCTTGAGAGAGCTCTTTGCTTTTACCCATCATGAGATGTTTCTTGTAATAAGACATCTTTTCATCTTCCATGTTTTTCATGTGTTCAATACTTTCCCCCTGCGTTATTCACTTTCATTACACATTACTTAATCTCTGGGCTTATTTGTTCTGGCTTTTTTTGTCAATAGCACCACTAGAGATATATTTACTAAGAAAAATGTTGATGCATTCAATACTTATTTTATCCGCTGTTTAACATAAAATCCTTCAGAAGTTTATGGGGTAAATTGAATGATATAGTCGTAACCTCTGTACACCTGTACTTAGATAAAAAAATTAAAAATAAGAAATCAAACTTTGGTTACTCATAGGTGCATACACATTTCACTTTAAATTCTATGTTAACTTTATGCAAAGAAAAGGTGGTTTTGGTTTGATAAAGAAATATCAAACCAGTGCATCGGGAATATTAAAAAAGAGCTTATTGGTAAGTCTTTACTTCTTAAATCTAATAAAAGAGCAGACACTTTAAAATGTCTCTAAAACAGAGACAAGGTCCTTGTTTGAGTTAACTACTGTTTGATTTAATTTATATCAGGCTGTGCAACCTGTACACAAAAATGATAAATTTACAGTCTAAACTAACACGTATGGGTTGTTCCTTTTTATTCTCAGTTGTCAAGTGTTGAGAGTGGGTGTGCTGTTATGCATTTCCTTGATAATCTTCCATGATGGCCTATCTTGCATCAGTGTCTCCATCGCAATTAAATTGCTGTAACTCAGGGGGTTTCATTCAGTAAGCAGCATTCCCCTTATTTCTTCAACCCTTCCCCCATTTTACTGCCTGGCAATATTTGGAAGAGAAATGGACGACTTCCCCACCAAACGGCTCACAGAGAGAGTGGGTGTGTTAGTTACACATCGAGTTACACAAGAGAGGGGTCACAACAAGCGAGGCCGACGTGAACACACAGCTTTAATACAATTAACTAGCTGTATTTTTAAACTAAATCTATCTGAAACAGGTCGGTTGCAAATCCCTCACAAATACGGGAGCCATATTCTACATCCGCAGATACGAATTTAGTAAAATGTAGCAACGTTGGCCAATCCACTACGAGCTTGGAACTAAAGACAGAAAAAGAGCTGTAACGCTGTAGTTTACTAAACACGGCAAATCTAATCTTGGTACAAAGTAACAGCCATGCTGCCGCAATGTGTCCTCTCCTTTAGCAGGCTGCCATTTCTTCCTCCCCTAAACAGAGGCGGGCGTGAGACATGTATGCTTCCGCAAAGGACTTGCGCTTTGAGGGGGAGGGGGATGTAAACAAACAAACCCCTACAATATCCTAGACGCAACCGATATCCACCCGAAGTAACATTCGGTATAATGATATTTTAACAGTTCGTTCTCTGCCATTGGAAGGTGGTGTTTTGAGGGGGAAACCGTACAGCGCGCACTAATTGCCGCTTCGCGGACGAATAGTCGACGCAGCCGGGACTATGTGTGAGCGAGGCTGAATGGAGGCAGCCTCTTCCTGGTGGATAAACAGTGACAGCTACAGGGCAGCCACCTAGACCCAGCACGCAGGCTCTGGCGCTGCCCTGGCAAACAACACCAAAATGGCTTCAGACAGTACACACATCGCGCAGTTGACTTCTGGTGAGTAAAGGAGAACGGAAAATATGTCATGGTTGTTTTAATATCCCCCCAATTTCCTCGGTGCCCTCTTCTAACGCAGCTCCCGTCCTCTTCTCCCCCTCCAACCATACTAGAACTGTACTTCCTAATAGCCCGATTTCTAGAAGCTGGACCGTGCCAAAAGGCAGCCGAGGTTGGTGTTTTTGCATTTTAGAATAATTTATAATATGTCCGAAATGGTCACGAGGTGTAATTTTTGTATTTTTATCCTATTTTCAGACTCTGATAAGGGAGGTGGAGGAGAAGGAGGTAAGCAGTCAGCACTACGAGAGAGAGATGCATCTCTCCACAGTGTACTTTGTGGTGTTGCTTTTACTCTGATATTTCATTTGCTCTTTTAAAACATTATTTGATACATACATGAACTGGGTGATCACAGTTGACACTATTTTTCCATCTCAGCTGCTACCCAAAAGGCTGGACTGGACAGGGCTGGAACACCCCGGGACATACGAAAATTTGGTAAGGGTGCTCTATAACTGAGGAAAAAGTTTTTAGAGAGCAAAATAAAAATTGAATTTCCCGCAATTTTTAAATCAGGTGGTGGAGAAAAAACTCCAAAGGACTCGCAAGGCGAGTTGGCTGAAGGTTTGGGGGCTGTTTTGCAGCACCAAGGGGGTCGGGTCCCAACCTCCCGTGAGCAGCGTGGTGTGCGAGTTTGGTGCCATGCTAGTCCTAAAGGTTTTAATAGTTGTAGAAAAATTGTGTGTGAAATGTTGATACGTCATGAGTGTTGTGGTGTAAGAGCGCCAGGATCCGGAGGAGGGACTCCCTGCGCCACAAGCCTGAGAGAGATGGAGGCGCTCTTGTCCTGCAAGAAGCATAATTTGTGTGCATGGGTTGAAAACACACAGGGGGGCAAGAGTAAAGAAAAAACCCGGTACTTTTTTTTAGAGCGGAATATAAACAGTAGATTGAGTAAAGCTGGAGTTACAGCTCTCATTTGAGGCTCAGCTGCTGCCCTGTTGCTGTAGAGGGTTTCATTTCAAATTCTTTTTTTTTTACTCCGACCACTTTTGGGAGATTGCTTGAAACTCGGGCGGAAGGAAAGAAGGAGATCAGTACATGAGGACATGAGAGGTAACTTTAAGCCATCTCACAATCGAGCTATTAATTGAAGTGCTAATTTTCACGTAAACAAACAGGGGCTCGGCTGAAAGCGTCGTTTACGCATGGGGGCGTGGAGAGAATTCATCATAGCTTACACATTTGCGTCTTAGCCAGACAGCTTAAACCGCGCGGTGCTATTTATTTATTTATTTTTGCTATATTATGTTTAATTTGAGTAGTTATAGAAAAGATGACATGTGGCTCAGCCTAAAAAAAAAAAAAGCCACGTTTATGTAGACGATCTACAATTTCGCCCTCAGATGCACAAACCTAAACCGACGACCATCCACGATGGCACGAGCTTGAATAGCATGTTAATGTATAGGTTTATAGAAATTATTGACGGCGTCTTTCTGCCCTATACTGCGTCTTTTTTTCTCTTCCTGCTCGGCTCGCTGGGCTCTCCGTTCCTCCTCCTCCTCCCAACCTCAGCCGTTCAGCCTGCCTCCTGTCTATTGTGCATAATTTCTGGTATTAGAAAAATATTAATAAAAAAAAACGGCAGATGTTTTTTTTAATTATCAGGCTAGACGGAAACTAGGAGTTGAGGAGCAGAAGTGCCGAAGACTCTGTTGTTTTTATTTTCTTTATCAGCGGTTGTAGTTGGATATGACCGCCGCTTACAGAAGGGGGTTGGGCCGCATTGAAGAATAAACGATGACTTCAATGATATTGTTGTAATTAACAACGCTAATCGTGGCTAATTAATTAGGGCGGATTAATTAAATGTTTGATTGTTTTTATTTAGCATATAAAAACCTATCAGGACCACAACACGACATGAAATATGGGGTTATTTCTTTTTTGAATGAAAAGAGAAACTTATTAGAAAAATATATATTTACATCGCTCTATTAGTTTTTGATTCATAATAATTTAATTTAAACACGACAGGGCATTTCAGGTAACATATATTCAATTAAAGGTTATATTGTTTTTATTTATTGGGTAAAATAAATGTAATAGTGTATTAGTAAGCAAGGTGATATTTAATGAGAGATTAAGTTGCAGTAGTGTGTGTGTAGGACCATGTGCTCTTTGGTGGTGCAGTTGTGACTGTATGAGTGGGATCCATTATCTCTCAGAGGCAAATAAAACGGCAAATTATTCCATTCATATA
>JAOXYM010000024.1:6820757-6838383 GCA_028567055.1 Leptatherina wallacei | reverse complement strand
CACACACACACACACACACACACACACACACACACACACACACACACACACACACACACACACACACACAGATATTAGCAACATCTGCTTCCACAGGAGGTGGTACACTAGGTAAGAGAGGGACAGAGGCGGGGGGCGGGGGGGGGTAGAGTCACCCCACCCCATCAACACACATGACAAGGTCGGCTCGCCGATTGGGTCCTAAGTGCTGTGTCATTCATCACAGCCAGGAAGCTAATTAGAAGAGAGAGAGAGGGAGGGAGAGAGAGAGAGAGGGCGACTTTCTTTCTTCTCGTTTTTATCGCTCAGCTGATCTCTGTTTTTTCTGCCCCCCCCCCAAACCCCCCCCCCCACCCTCTCTTTTCTTTCATTTTTCTGCCTTGCTATCTTTCTCCCACACTTTATTTTCTCTCCATCTTTTCATTCCCTCCATCTCCTCCCTCCCCTCCATCCGACTGTAACTCCTGCCTCCCTTCTCTTCCCCCGTTGTCATTGTTTCCTCATACATTGCTCTTCCCCCCTCGTCCCCCCCTGCCCCCCGCCCCCCCTCTCCTGCCCTGTGCCAGTAGCTGCGCTGCCTCTGAATCTTCATTAGGGGGGGAAATGAAGCTGAAAATGAGGAGGCAGCCTGGATGGCCAAAAGCAGCTGAAGTCACACACACACACACACACACACACACATCCTGCAGCACGCTAGCGTACACCGCTGCCCGGCCACAGGCCATGGAAAGAAGACGGGTGGGAGTCTCAGTGTCCATGTGAGACTGGGATCTGGGATGAGGGCAGTACAATAGCTGCATTCCTCTACACCCATGTCTCAAGTAGGGGTGCATGTACTCCCTTAGGGTACTTGGAGGGGGGTACATGAGGAAATAAAAAAAGAGGGTATAACTTCTTATATCTTTTATACGGTATCTTTCTTACACAATAGATCTCATTTCAGTTTGTATTATGTCAGTTCAGGCGCTCAGGATTACTACACGCATGTGGAAATGTACACGTATGTACAATTAGAAATAACTTCTAGATCTTGACGAGGTCATACTGCATGTAAAAATAATCACATTTGCATTTGAAGCAAAAAGTAAAATGAGGAAAAAATAAATGAATATACATAAAAATATATAATAAAAATTATGTGTTGAATATCAGATTTAATATAAAGTTAATCAAATTTAATTCAAATTGAAATATAAAATAAATCAATTTTATGAAAAAATTTTAAAATACAAATTATTGAATTTATTTGATTATTTGATTCAATATATATATATATATATATATATATATATATATATATGTATATATATATATATATTAACGGGGATAATTATTTTAATGCGTGATTAACGCACATACTGCGTAATGCATAATTCCAGGAAGGGATGTAGGAAGCAGGTTATGTTTCTGAAGCAGAAACGGACCCAGAAAGGATCTTTTACACGGACGGTTCAGCTTTAAAGTTCTGCAAGATAGTTTTCTGGACCAGACTGAAGTATTTTATCAACTAAGTTCTCCAAATAAAGCAGGAGAAGGAGACTCAAACCCAATCGGAGCATATGTTCTTTTAAAATACAATATTTCAGCATTGACGGAGTCTATAAAGATGTGAATTTTTTTCTTATTTCATGGGTACTAGTGCACCTCTATACCATCAGATAAGCAGGCTATTCAACCAACCGACAGATTTCCCCTCTCCCCTTTAGTCCATAGGACACAGCAAAAATGATTTTAAATGTCAATTTGTCTGACCGCATAACATTTTTCTACTTTGCCTCAGACTATTTTCTTTAGATAAGCTTTAACCGGCATTTGTGGATGGCATGGTGAACTGTGATATTCTGAAATTGCTCCAGAACTTTACAGAAGCAGTTTTTGGCAGATTGTTGAACCTCTGCCCATCTCTACTTCTAAGAGACTCTGCCTCTCTAAGGGGCTCTTTTTATACACAGTGATGTGACTGACTTGTTCTCAATGAACCCAAAATAGTCGCAACATGTCTCCGTACCCGTTTCTTTTTTAGTGTTTTTATTAATGATGTTGTTGCTCCCATACTGTATGTACATTGCTGGAACCAAATTCAAGATGAGTTCATATTTTTTTGTTGAAGTGGTAAAAAGCCTAAATTTCTTTATGTATTGGGTTTGAACATCACCAAATTGTATCTGAAATAACTACATGCCAGATTATATGGATGAGTTTGCTGTCATGCTCATTTGTATTTTCTTTCTTGTGTTTTTGGGGCGTTTAGGAGCAGGAGCTGATGAAGATAGTTGGCATCAAGTATGAGGTTGGTTTGCCCACTCTGTGCTGTCTGAAGCTCGCTTTTTTGGACCCTGACACTGGCAAACTGACAGGTGGCTCATTCTCTATGAAGTAAGCATCTGTCTGTACACAAGAATAAATGTTATTGCAAACAACTGTGCTGTGGAGAAATATAGCGATATCTTTTTCACCTGTTAACATTAATGATGAAGCTTTTCAGTGCCAACAAAGTTTAAAATTCATCTTTGCTGGATGTTGAGTTCTATAGATTCCCGTAAAGTTAAAAAACACATACTTTTTCTCAATGAATTCCTTTTCATAGGACAACTCAGTTCTTATAAACACTGAATCCAAAGTTATTGTGTGACAAGTAGACGGCTGTGTTAGTGTTGAACTGTGTGTGCTGCACGCTATATTGGGCTGTATACTGTGTTGCAGGTACCACGACATGCCGGATGTTATAGACTTCCTGATTTTACGGCAGCAGTTTGACAACGCCAGAAAGAGGCAGTGGAGCATAGGTCAGCCCACTTCCAACTTTTTAGTGACTTTTTATAAACTTGCAGCACTGGAATCTATTATTGAATATAAAATCTGTTACATGCGTTGTTTAGCTGTTTTCTTTTGGTAAAGAACTTAAAAAGCTCTTTGGTGTGTGTGCATAGGTGACAGGTTTCGGTCAGTGATTGACGACGCCTGGTGGTTTGGGACCATCGAGAGCCAGGAGCCCTACCAGCCCCAGTATCCTGACAGCTTGTTCCAGTGCTATAATGTCTGGTATGTTCGCAGGTTGGATTATGCCCATTCAGTCTAATCTTTGACATGATGAAATGCTTGTATTTGCAATAGTATTAAGCCAAGTGTTCCAGAGTTTTTAACAAATGAAAGTACTAAATTCCCGCAATGACAAACATACTACAGTTCAAAAAGCTGGTTGCATGAGTGCGCAAACCCTAAACTAACACTATGTTGAAGCACCTTTTGATTTAATCACAGCATTCAACCTCATGAGTCTACCAGCATGAAACATCTGGACTTGTTCTATTGTATTTAGGTCTGGCCTCTGGCTGGCTGATTCTAAAACTTTCATTTTGTTCTGGTGAAGCCCTTTTTTATTGAATGACACGCATGCTTGCGGTCATTGTCATGTTGAAAGGTGAAATTCATCTTCAGCTTGGAACTGTTCATAATTCCCCCCCACCTTGACTAAATCACCAGTTCCTACTGAAAAAAGCAACCCCCAAAGCATGACACTGCACCACCATGTTTTCTTTTTTTGGAGGTGCAGAGTGGGTTTTTTGCACCAAACGTACATTTTGGAATTGTGGCTTAAAAGTTCAGTTTTAAACTCATGAGACAGTATAATATTTTTCTACATGGATTTTCTATTTATTTATTTTTATCTTTTAAGTTGTTGCTGGGATTCGTTTTTCTTTGTCTGAAAAAGCTTCTGTCTTGCAACCCAACCTCGTATGGAGTAAACAGGAGATTGTTGTCATATTTAGTACACAACCAGTACTTGCCAGAAATTCCTTCTGCTCTTTTAGTGTTGCTGTAGGTCTCCTGGCAGCTTCCCTAACCAGTCTTTGTCTTGTCTTTTCATCAGTTTTCAGGGAAATGTCCAGTTCTTTGCAATGTCAGTGTTGTCCCAAATTTTCTCCACTTTCTGATGACTGTCTCTTTACTGTGTTCCATGTAATACCCAATGCTAAGGAACGTTTTTAGGACCCTTCTTTTGATTGATGTTATTCAGTATTAAGAACCCTTTAATGCTTTTGCTGGAGCAGGCAACTGAGTAAATTTCAGGAAAATCCTACTCGGAATGTATTTCGGGTTAAAGTTTCTTTAATTGATGGTTATTTTTAGCAAATCTGTTTTAATGGGATTGTCCAGGTTATAGAACATATGGAAAGTGGGAAGTTTTGAAAAGCTGTATTGTGGATTTTCTTTCATTACAAAAACCTGGAAACCTTTTTGTATCCACAGTGCTTGCAGTGTTATGCCATAGATGTTTAAAAAAACAACCCTTTTTCCCCCTCAACATCACTGAGGCTGGTTGGTTAAATAAAAAAGGAATTGCTACTTTATCAACTTCGGATCTGGCCTCGTGGGACAAATATTCATAATGTGTCCCACTTATGACATTTATACTCCACATTAACTGAAAAGGAAATTACAGACCTTTTTAATTGAAATGAATTACACGAAACACTCTAGTTGGATCCATTTCAAGGAAATGCATTGAAATAGTTTATAGGGATTATGTTGCTGGAATGTTCTCCCATAGACTTCATTAACTACAGAAACGTGCCATGATTCATCTCCACAAACTAATACTGCTCTTTGTTTCCAGTGTTGGTGATATTCTCATTAGCAAGCTCAGAGTTTGTTTATCCTTAAAAATAATGAGTCCTTTAAATTCAGATTATTTGATCCAACAAAATGCAAAATAAATGGTTAAACACAAAAACAAGAATGTGATGATGCTGAGGTTTCATATATGTTTTGTTTTCTATCCAGTTGGGATAATGGAGACACAGAGAAGATGAGTCCTTGGGACATGGAGCCCATCCCTGATGATGGTAGGTAGTCTAAGATGCACCCACACTAAAGCTATTTGTTTAGACCCTTCCTCTCAAGTTCTCATCTGTCTCTGCAGCCACATTTCCTGACGAGCTGGGCCTGAGCGTCCCGCTGACAGAGGAGGAGCAGAAGGAGCTGCTGTATGTCCCTCTGGATGGAGAATGGGGCTGCCGCATGCGCGCAGAGGAGTGTGAACGCATCATCAAGGCCATTGACCAGCTCTGCACACTCGGTATGATGTCATCAAGCTCCGTTTGAAAATAATATGGTAATGTGTGAATAGGGGTGTGAAGTTGAGCCACTGAGACACCTTGCAGCCGTGTTGCTTCTCCTAACATGAGTCAGCACTCTGAGCTCATCATCATGAGCCTGGATCTCAGGTTTAAAGGAATAAGCTGTCAACACACTGAGCTAAATATTGAGTGGTGTATCTTCCCATTAAATGATGTAATGTCATTTTAGACAAAGACTTGGATTTACTGCAATTCTGTAAGTGTTAAAAAAAACCAGTCTGAGGACTCCCCCTAGTGGAAGTTTGGGGGATTATAAACACATCCAGCTCACTGAAGGTCTTCCCATGTAACACCTATGTTTTAAGCTGCAGTCTGCTTACAAACAGGATGATATTAAAGCTTTACGGTTCTTCCTGAATTCTTTGATTAAGATGGAGATGGCTTTTTTTCTTTTTGAATTCAGCTGAAAGTAACCTCTCTTATAGCTTCCATAGGTTAAACATACACCCTCACACCTCCTGCCATTTTGCTGTTGACGTTTTGCCACAAAAAAGAGCTCATTCCACTTTTCTTTTTGTTTTCTGAACCCTGAAATTCCCTGATAATCCCCTCTTTTCTGTAACTATCTCTCAACCACTCAACAAACTGGGCAACTGCAGACGTGGCCGCACCATTTGCATTCCCAGTGGACCTCCAGGCTTACCCGACATACTGCACCGTGGTTGCCTATGTTACCGACCTCAGCACCATACGCCAAAGGCTGGTGAATCGCTTCTACAGGTACCTCATCTCAGCCTAACGCACAGGCGGCTAGTGTTTTATTCAGGCGAGAGCTGTATAAACACAGCTGTGTCATGGTTTCAGACGGCTTTCCTCTCTGATGTGGGAGGCACGTTACATAGAACACAACGCCCAGACGTTCAACGAGCCGGGATCTTTCATCGTCACCACCGCTAAGTTCTGCTCTGACCTCATGCTGGCGTTCATCAAGTGAGTATGTTACATATGGAGTGTCATTACACAACTTTACATGTTGCTTATGAGGTAATGTGGCGCTCTTGACAGGGAAGATGTTTAACATTAAATATCTAAAATATCTTGTTTTAACTAAAAAATTATAAAAGTTACTGTTAAATGTAAGTTTAAAGCTTATTTTATTAATTAAACGTATGAATCTAGAAACCCAGATAGCTGGACTGAATATGAAATTGTTTCAGTTTAATTACCTCCTTCTTTTTTTTTTATTTTTTTTTTTTACCATAACTCAAATGGTAGATTGCCTCCTGACCCCTTTTCCCTCTTCCTTACTTCCCCCACAGGGACCAAAATCTAACAGACCTCATGCCTCTCTACAAAACTATGAAGAAGGCCACCTTCTCAGACTCTGAAGATGAGGTGTGTTTGCATGTACACGTAGAATCTTTACACTGCTTTTTAACTTAATGTTACACAGAGCATCCTCATTACCAGATGCATGAAAATGCATGGCTTCCATCTTGAATGATATTTTTCCTTCATTCATTCATAAAGGTGCATAGGAAACATGTAATGCATAACAACGTCTGATAATGAGCAGTAACTTTGTTTTATAAACGATGATGCTAAAAAGTTTGTTTAGTGTGGAAGCTAATGGACTCCAGAAAGCAGCAGCATCTTGTGCAGAACGCCAATGCACAAGCTTTTGTAGATAAGCGTTTTGGTTTTATCTCCCTATGTAGGATGACGAAGAAGAGGATGAAGATGTTAATACTCCTGGAACATCCACAAGAAACCATAAGGTGACATATCTGACAGCTGCCGTGTTTCTATCTGTTTGATGGTTGCTTAGGGAGGAAAACAAAAGAACCTTAGTGATCCTTGACAAGTAATTCAAATTATCCCATATCGTAGTTTCTTTTATTTACTTTTTTGTGTGTTTTTGTGTCTAGGGGCGTCGACCCATGCAACGCCAACTGCGAACTCGTCCTCCTGTATACGATCCTCATGCCTGGAAGGGACGCTGTAAAGAGTTGTTGGATCTCATTTTTCAGTGTGAAGATTCTGAGCCCTTCAGAGAACCTGTGGACATACAAGAATACCCGGTACCTATGTGACGAAAACTTGATTTATATACTGGCTTGTATCCACATCGTGTGTGTGTGTGTGTGTGTTTACATGCAAGTGAAGAGAGAGTCCATTTAGTCCTAATGAAGTCCCTAAAATCCCACAAATGTGCAAAAAAAATGCCCTCCTTATTTTACTTTGTATTCATTTCCTTCCTGGAATCAATTTTAATTATCTTAAAAAGAAAGTTTGAATTGGATTTCAGAGAGGCTGCAGTCTGAACCAGGAAGATGAGTAAACGTAGAAAACAAGGTGGACAAAATAACAGCTAGGATGTCAAACTGATCACATAAACTTCATCTTTGATATTGATCATTACTAAAGAGAGCCTGCAAAGTGGTACCCGTCTTTTATCATCTTTCACAAAAATGACCAACCTCTTACTTTTCCTATCCCTTTGTATAAGTACCATTCACTCAAAGTTATAGAACTGAAAGAAAGCAGCTTAAATCCATCATTCCTGTTGCAGCAGAGAAATGACAACTTTATTATTGATTTAGTTTCAGTAGTACACCAAGACCATATACACATCTCTAAACAAGCTAAACAGAAACATTTTCAGAGAATGATTAATCGATGAAGGCACTTTGCGGCATGTTGATGTCCCCATTGGCCACTCAACTAGATGGTCCACGAAGAATAAACAGATGCAATACATTTACACAATTAAATACAACAAATTATTTAGGATGAACAGAAGAGCGCTATATAAGGCATTTTAATCAGTCCAAAAAGAGGTCCTCTTTGAATGAAATCTGCTAAATCTCTAACTTTTGTAACTCTCTTTTATTTTGTTTGGTTTCTGCTCCGCTTCCTTCTACGTTTCCAAGGACTACCTGCAAATAGTCGAATCACCGATGGACTTTGGGACGGTTCTTAACATGCTGACTGAAGGAAAGTACCAGTCTCCCATTGAGCTCTGCAAAGATGTCAGGCTCATTTTTAGCAATTCCAAAGCTTACACGCCAAGTAAGAAGTCCAGGGTAAGAGCAAAACGCACACACAAATACTTACATACCTGCTACTTCATGCATTTAAAATTAGCCAGCACTCTTTAGTGATTAA
Source organism: Leptatherina wallacei (assembly GCA_028567055.1). Classification (NCBI taxonomy): domain Eukaryota; kingdom Metazoa; phylum Chordata; class Actinopteri; order Atheriniformes; family Atherinidae; genus Leptatherina; species Leptatherina wallacei. The sequence continues at coordinate 6,830,134 of JAOXYM010000024.1, read as the reverse complement.
TACATGTCAATCATTTATATTTTTGTTCAGAACTTAAGACTGTCTGGTCCAAATGATGTAAATAGATACTTCAATAATGTTGATATTGTGGATATTAATATTGTGTATGTCATATGTCTTTACTTTTGCACTGTTGTGCTGCTGCAACACACAAATTTCCCCACTGTGGGATCAATAAAGTTCTATCTCATTTCATTTTTTTCTTTGCACAACAGTTGCTGTAATGATCATTTTTCTTGTTTCTCCAGATATACAGCATGAGTCTGAGGCTTTCTGCACTGTTCGAGGAGCACGTCAGCTCCATCCTAGCCGACTACAAGGCCATCCACGGCCTGACAGATAAACTGACCAGACAGGGCACAGACAGACAGACACGACACACTGCAGACAGACAAACACGGCACGCAATGAAGAGGAGGAGGAGGATGAGCGAGTCCCCTGCCAGCAGCAATGCATCCAGGTAAAATCTTTTTTTTTTTATAGGTTCTAAAAACTCACCAAAAATAAAGATGAATGTTATCAGCGCTTCCTTCTCACCCTGCTTGTAGCCCAGAGAGGAAGAGGCGAGTATCATCCAGGGTGACTGGGAAGAGGGAGCCATCTCCACCTCCTTCACGGGCCTCCTCTCTGAGACAGAGCGTCCCACAGAAGACGCCGCCTCAGCTGGTCAACGGCAGGGCGGACACACCAGCTCCAGGGCGTACACGTAGTGCTGCACGCCACCATACAAACTCTTCCCCATCATCCAATAACATCACAAACAACCCGCCGAGCACAGCAGGTCAGATTGAAAACAGACAGTTCTCGTCTCATGAACTAGTTGTTTCAATCCTAGCATGCTATGCTAACCAACTGCTTAACAATTTACCTTCTTACTGTCTTCATCAGAGTCTTCTCGCTCGTTGCGGGCTCATAATTCTGTGTCCGCTTCAACTCCCTCGGCTTCTGAAAAGCCGACGCTCTCCCAACCCACAGAGAGCAGCGGCGGAAGCACTCGTCGGAAACTCAGGACACCTGTTCGACACACACCTGGTTAGTGATGATGAGGCAAAAACAAGAGATTAAAGCCGCTGAGCGAAGTTGAAACTTTCATCATTTTGTCCTGTCAATCATTTTCCCCTCTCAGGCTCTCCTGCCAGCCCATCATCTCAGACCACGGTCCACCTGAACGGTCACAGCAGCCATGTGACGCTGGGCGTAGGACGAAGGGGGCGGAAGTCCAGAATGGAGTCGCCAGCGAGCCCCCAGGAAGTCACGTCTCCACCCAGTCCCTCCAGACCCCGAGGTCGCCCGCCCGGCAAGAAGAGAGGTAGAAAGAGCAAGCAGGAGCTGGAGGAGATGAGGCAGAGCGGCAAACGTAGGAGCTCCACTCCTGACGATGAGCTCGACCACTCCACAGGCGATGAAGGAGGCACGTCCTCCACACAGGAAACTCCACTACTGTCAGACTCTGGTGCAGCATCAACGCCCAGACGGCGCGGTCGCCCCCGAACAGTAAGAACTGAGGAATCGGCCCCTCCTGCCGAGTCCCCCGAGCCTTCACCACTGAGGAGGAGCAGCAGGAGAACCAACGAGGAAGTCACGCCTCCTCTCCAGGCCTCCTCTCAACGATCCAATCGGAGGGAGCCCACGAAGGAGGAGGCGGGGGAGGGGGGAATTGGGTCCATGCGCACACGTAACCAGGGACGGCGGTCAGCCTGGTACATGGAGGAGGATTCTGAGGAGGAGCAGAGGCAGCTGCTGTTTGAGGACTCATCAATAACCTTTGGCACCTCCTCAAAGGGGCGTGTCCGCAAACTGACAGAAAAGGCCAAAGCCAACCTCATAGGCTGGTAACGGAACCCATGCACAAGCCCGAGGACTCGGCGAGAGAATAAATCGGAGATTTCGAAGCTGACACTGTGGAGAAGTGGAAGCGTCCGTGTTGTATGGGTTTCTGTGTGCATATATGTCGCCGGTCCAGCTGCTGCTATTTGACGCCATGGAGAGAACCTTGTGCAGTTACCTGTTCGCTCCTTGCTGACCCCCCACCCTCCTCCCTGCCCAGTAAGCAGATCAACACGGCATGTTCACTTGTTCCAACTCCTCCTATGTTATTGATCCATGTTGGATCCCACAGGAGATCGTGGAGTCTCATGTTGGTGGCGATGTGCCTCACCTCTTTCCAGCGAACAACTCTTAAACACAGTTTGAAGACAGATTGTGCGAAACAGGAGTGAAACAGACTTGGAAAAAAAATCAGACCAGATCTTATTTCAATCTTAATATTTTTGAGGACCTTTCAAGTGTCTCAGCTGGGAAGGTGAAAGATGCCCACGGAGCTGAAATTGTTAGGTCAGGGATGGACTACACACCACCGTACTAACAGCATCCTTTACCCCCCCCTGCCTTCATTGTTCCTGCTCTCTGTTTTTTCTGTTCTCTTTTATACAACCTGCTCTCTGCTCTGCTTTTTCTAAGATTTGTACGTGACGATCGGCTCTCTGTTTCTGAAAGTCTTACACGTTGGCTGACCTGAGTGTGTCTGTCTGCGCTAAAATACCAAATGGTGTACCTTTTTGTTGGTACTGTAGATCTGTAGATTATTTCTTTTTTTCTTTTGCATGTTAATTACTCTTTTTTTTTTTTTTTTTCCTTTCCTGAGGCTGTTTTATACTGTAAGGAAGAGAGAAAGGATGCATGGGTAAAGAGTCATTTATGTCTCTATAGATCATGTTTCAGTGCGTCCTTAACATTAGCAATACCTTGTGCCTTTTATGTCTATGGTATGTGTGTGTACACATGTGTGCGTGCGTGCATGGCCTCTACATGTGCCTGTCTGTGTACGAACTTAAGTTGTGACTAACGAGTGCGTGTAATCGAAGGAGTCGTGTGTGCGTGTGTGTTTTTTATAACACAAGTGAGCGTGGCATTCACTTGGAGCGTACAAACAGTGGCATACAGTTTGATCGTTGTGAAACCTCTCAAAGAAATGTATTTATAGCAGCCCAAAAAGAATTTACCGTCGTCGTGAGCATACCATTATTCATGTGGATATATCGCCCTATAACCAACCTTTTTGTCAGATCCTACCTGAGGTACAGAGTGGAGATTTTTAAGCATCGAGCTTTGAGACGCACTTAAACCACAGACGCAGTCCGAGGGGAGCAACTTTTTTTTTTCCTTTTTTTTTTCTTTACAAATGAGCTTTTAAGATATTGAGACGTTTCTGTGGTGACACGTGCACACATATTACTCATACAGTTCGGTTTCGCATGCTCTAGCACTTTCTCACGCCTAAAGGAAACGGAATAGTCGGATCGGGCTGGATTTGGTTGGAAAGCAAACTGGAGAAAGACTAGTTTTAGATTCACCTTTCTGATTGTGTGCCTTTGCTATTCTGGCATATTGAATCCTCTGTTTCTCCCTTTGGAGTCTTTTTGTGTGTTTGTTTGTTTTTTTTGGACTTCCTGGTTCTGCTCAACGCTGAGTTCAGAGAACTGGATTTTGGGGACCGAACCGGACCTTACATGCATGTACAAAGGGGCTATCGGAGGAGAGAAAAGACTGAGAAATTTCTAATCTGACAGGGGGATGGAAGAATTCTGTCACTCTTTGTTCACACAAACCTAATGGACTGAGTTTATAAAGATGGCAGCATCCTTTTCTTTTGAACTTCCTCCTCCCCAGCACAGAGCAAGTGAATGCCAAAATCTGAGAGTTTAATCACATTTTGTAGGGCTGACTGGGGAGAACTGGATGGTAGCATCTATATACACCTGGTTCATCTCATAGGTCACATATTACTAAACATATATCTCATCTGTTTATTATTGTTCGTGTTGTTTTTTTTGTAATGGATTTTTGTTTTTGTCAATGCCAAAATTCTGTCTTTGGGCACTGAAGTTTTAGAAACATGGCTTTTGAATGTCTTTGTTTTCTTAAGAAGTTTTTATCGTCTCCATAGTGTGTGTTCCTTTACATATAATGTGTTGGTTTTCTGTCCCTGCCATACAGGATAATATATCAGTGGCTAGATCTGTTGAGATGAATGGTGGGTTATGCTCTGCCGCGCACGTTTGAGGAAAAGATTCCAAACACCTTGTTTATAATGTGTACATGAAGAGTTTATTTCCCACCTGAACTGCTTAGAGTACTCACTCCTTTCTTTTCTGAACGACAGACATGAAAGTACATTTTATTGTTATTATGGTTGAAATCTTTACTGATAGAAAATATTTATTCGTGGGCAGCATTTTGCTGGTTCTAAACTCTAAACTCTTCATATGCACATAAAGATTTTTGATTGGATTGTTTATATTCCAGTAAGAAAAAAAAGGAAAAAAGACATATTTATACATCATATATGCACAGATGATCGTGAGTATGATTTGGAAATAAATTTGCTGAGCCAGGCCTCTTAAATGTTAGGTATAAAACTTGTTCTTAGCAAATTTACATGAGCCCATTTAAAAATGAATAATTATAATTGGTAAATGGCACCCTTTAGCCCATCAGATCAAATTGATCAGCATTGTGTGTCCATATTTCTTCAAAGATATCCATATTTCTTTTAATAAATTTTTAAATTTAAGATGGATTTTATTTTAAAAGTTTTAATTAACTGGTTCAGCATTAAGACCGGCACTTCTACAGTATTTTGGAGTTCACAAATTCATTTAGTCGCTTTGTTTATGTGGCAGAGTTTGTGGCCCCTGTCTGAACATCTGTGTTTGGTCAGAGGTTAAAGGTCACTGTGTGTGTATGTGTGCGTGTGATGTGGGCTACATGTGATCCACCAGAAAAGCATTTTGGGATGTTTTTAAGGAGGCACAGGATGGGAGATGCGGAACAGGAAGGGAGGGGGAATGGGGTCCGTTTTATGTGAACTGATTGACAAAGTTGTCTTTGTTAGTTTGGATACTTTTTATATATAAAGGAATTAATGCAAAAAAGAAGCATAAAGCCTAGAATGTATGTGTAGGGGAGTACTGCTGTCCTGTTAGTTCATACCGATATTTTAAGTAAATAAACAGTTGTGTTTCCATATCTACTTTCACTTCCTGGTCTTCTTCTTCTCCTCTATTTCATTTTAAATGTTCAGTTCATTTTTTTTAGGTCAAATCATGTTCATTCATGTTCATTGAAGAAACTCTGCCACCTTGTGTTCTCAAAGCGTAACTGCAACTTGCCCAAACCCGGACCTTCACGAGCTCGGCTGATCCTGACGTGGCGAGCCGCTAAAGGTCCGTCTGTTCCTCCGTGGGCTGTGGCGATTGGGCGGACTACCTGTTTAGCAACTTTTCCAAAAAATGTAAATACACAGGTGTCTGTGGCAGGCATGTGTCGGCGGGTGGTTTATGTAAATAAAACAGAAGTGAAACCGTGTCGCTCTGCTCTGGTTTTCCGGGCGCAACACACTCAGACGCAATGTTTGGCAGATAGCTGGAGTAAAGTGTTTGGATTTCAAACAGGTAAGGCCAATAAGGGTTGTGGCTAAAACATTGTGTAGTGTGACTTGCATTTCCTCCAGTATTTTTATTTTTCTATCGCTCTTTTTTAATTAAGGTTTATGCGCACAACTTTCCGTCAGGAACACCTCATTCAGGGGTGACTAAACAAATAGAGCTGTAACAGATATTGTGAACCTCTGCTGGGATTATTTTTTTTTCTTCTCAAAAAGTGGACTGCATTATAGTTTCACATCTGCTTCGTGCACCTGACTCGCGCATTTGTTCGCAGGAAGGCTACCAGCTGCGCAGTCATGCCTCAGTTTAACGCTGCCGCCGCGCTCCAGATCACGCTGCTGCTCTCAGCGGTGCCTGCGCAGTACTTCATCTCTCGGTGGTGCGGCTCCACGGCAGCGCAGCGTTACCACGCGACCACACGGTAGGACCCGTGCGTAAAATTGACTTACCCTATGGAGATGACCCCCCTTCGCTCAAATCAGCTTTTTGATGCTATGATTGAGCGATATCTGTAAATTTAACGGCTCAGTTTGGGGGATTGGTCTATAGGGGTAATGATTGAGGATGTTGTGTTACAGATTGCTTCGCATATGGAAGGACTGGAGGACGTCATACCTCAATGGCACTGTATGGATGGACTGGATAAACCAACTGTTGTCTAAAGTCAAGTAAGAGCTAAAACATTTAAACATAGTTGGACAACAATCTCACAGATAAACTATAAATGGATAAAAAAAACAACCTTTTTTCTCCTGCAGGTCTCTGGTTGGTCTGGGACAGGAAGATCAAGCAGAGCTGGTGACACCCCCCATAGAGACCATGCTTTATGACAATGACAAGGGATTTTTTGGAGGTTGGTAAAAGTAGCCTCCTGGACTACTAACTTAATGACTCGCAAGACAATTCCCACATCTTTATTTCCTTCATGCCAGATCTTTCAGCAGCTTCTGCTTCCTACAAGGTGCACGATTTACAACAATACTGTGCAAAAGTTTCAAGCCACACCTCATTCCTTTTATTTAGCATCAGGAAATAAGTGTTGCCATTTCTTGAAACGCGTGCAAAGGGAAATAGAAATACTGTTTATAAAGGAAAACTAAAAACAGTTTGTATAGCCGAGCTTTTCTGATGAGACTTCAGTGATATGCCAAGTTTTGATGCAATCACCCTGCTTTCCTTTCATCACTTTGATTTGATTGCACTGTTTAGAAAGATAAGGGCTTGTCCTCTTATAAAATGTTCCATTTCATTCATTGTTTAGGATGTTTACATGAGATCTTTTGACTTAAAAGTGACTTTTCTATGCAGCATATGTGAAAACAAACAAAAAGAACTCAACTTGTTTTTTTGTTTCTCCAGCCTCCAAGACGGTGCGCAGCCCTCGTCCGCCTTTTGTCTTCCTGCGTGTCGGTGAAGTGGTGATGGAGAGAAAGGGCCACATGGTGGGGGTTGTGGTGAGCTGGGACCCTGAACTGCAAGCTCCACAAGAATGGGTCAACAGAGTGTATTCCAGCTCTCAGGTTAGCAGCTGCGGCTCCTCAGCTTTAGTCTCGTTCTGCTAAACTTTTACGGAGTATTTATGGATGTTGTGCAGGACATGAAAGCGGAGAAGACGCCACATTACAAGGTGCTGTTCAGCGGACCTGGACCCTCCTCTCTGATGATTGCATACTTGCCTCAAACGCAACTGGAGCGCATCACTGGGATGAGGGTGAGTACTGAAAATTACAGCACACACACACACAGTCTGTCACACATTCCACATTTTGGACTCACGTCTGGATGTTTCCAGCCGGACATTCCAACCCTGGAGAATTACTTCACACACTTTGATGGGACACGGTTCGTCATGCAGCCTTGGCTCAGGGAGCTCTTCCCAGAGGACGAGGAGACTTAACGGCTCAATCCGAACAAGCCAGACCCAAGAGACTGTTTTATCTTCTTCCTCAGCCTGCAGTCAGCGGATATAAAACACCGCCCCGCTTCCTCAGACATGGTTTTTGACCCCAAGTGACCCATGTTTGTGTACATCAGGGAAAAATAACTGAAAACTTTTCTGGTACTCGTTTTGAGAATGCCATTTGGGGGATTTGGATCCCACTAGTTTAGGTATTATAAACAGAGAAATGTGATTAAGCTTACCACTTAATCACCTTTTTTAATTATAAATGTGCAAAAATTAAACAGTGTTTTTAATTTATCGTGTGAAGATCATTTAAATGTTTGAAGCTTCTAAGATGCTTGAAACTCTTAAATCTAATTTATAGGACTGTTATAGATTCAGTAAAAGACAAAGAAATTGCACTTTATTTCACTGTTGAAATGCTTCAATAAAAGTGTTGAACACAATCAAATCCACCGTCTGCGTTCATCAAGTCTTTAAAGGTTTTTCCTGCTTTTATCTCTGAAGCTGAAGGAGGCCGACACCTGTGAGGAGGCAGTGACTGTAGGTATGTGGGGAAGGTGTGCAGAAGCCTCTTCCCTGTCTCCACCTTCCTCGCTCTTTCGCTCCTTGGTTTCTTCCTCTCTAACAAGCAAGGGAGGTCCCAAACTTTGCCCCAAGAGCTGACTGATTTTGCAAGCCTTCTGCTGAGCGTTTTCCACGGCGAACACACAAGCACGCTGCCTAAAAACACAGAAACACAATGTTTTAAATCAGCTGAGTCTGATTGAAGTAGAACATCTGTCCAGATGTAAACGAGCTATTTATGAGCTTTCAAATACCTCAGCAGACTCAAGCATTCAGGACTGTGGTAGAACTGGGGTGTCCCCACACAAACGCTCACGTCCAGCTTTTCCAGCAGGACGCTACATATCTGCTCCATCTTCTCAAAGTCTGAGAAAGTGATCATGACCTGGGGGGGGGGGGACCATGTTTTAACAGTCATGCATTTCTTCTGCACATGTATGTTATTATGTCCAAATACCTGACCTCTGCATCCATGCCATACATGTCCGCATCACGGTGGAGGAATTTCCTCAGAGAGGTGTCTTCATCCTTGATGCCATGTTGTCTGAGCAGAGTGAGTGAATTATTAAACATTAAAAAGCAGATTGGTGCTACTTCTATAGGTTAAAAGCAACAAAAGCTTACATTTCAACATATGTTCTTGAAAATAAAGCTGCCTAAATACTGCCCAACAGTATAATGTCTATTTTCAGTATTGACAATGCTACTATTGACCTACTTTTCATACTCAAAATTATTTTTGTTAGCATTAGTTAGCCTATTGCTTCTGTAAAATTGGGGATCAAAGTCTTGTATTAATAGGGGGTCAATTAAATTGATTTTGGGTCTGTTGTTGTTCTGCAATCACTAATAAAGATAAGTACATATAGCCTAATACATGTAGCCTAGCTAGCTATAAATACAGCAGCTGCTCCTCTGCTCCGGTACAAACTTTAGCGCCACTGTTGAGTGTTTTCACCTGAGAGTCTGTAAAATGTATTCGAGTCTCCGGGAAACGCTGTTGGTCACGTCGTTGACGGACTCCTTGCTGTTGCTCACACTGATCCGTAACGACGCTCGGTCCGCCGGGGAAGAAACCTCCGCCACCCCGGTGACTTGGACCTCCCTCTGCCGGGTACCGGAGCCTTCTCCATGACCTGCTCTCCCCTCCAGCCCCAGCTCTTTTTCTACACCGGAGTATTCCCGCCCGACAGCCGGTGGTATCACGGCGAAAACTCGACTCGGGCTGCTCATATTTGACGTCGGCGGAAGCTTCCCGCCGCTAAGCAATAGGTGATAGGCTCCTCGGGACTTGTAGGCTTCTTCTGCCAGTGAACTACAAACGTGGCGTTCAAGTATTTTTTTTAAAAAAATGTTAAATTAAAATTTTTTTGGTGTGTGTGACAGGGATCCTCAATCCTGGTCCACGAGGGCCGGTGTGTATGCAGGTTTTTGAAGTGTCCCTGCTGAAACACACCTGA
>JAOXYM010000024.1:6803453-6820657 GCA_028567055.1 Leptatherina wallacei | reverse complement strand
AATAATAATAATAATAATAATAAAGAGAAACAGGAAAACTATTGTGTGAATGCCTGAAGGGCATTCACACAATAATAAAGAAAAACAGGAAAACTATTGTGTGAATGCCTGAAGGGCATTCACACAATAATAATACGGAATATACGCCGAGCAATAGTAATATGTGGGCTTCAATGCTGCATGCAGCATTGGCCCCCATAACAACAAACAGTTGTTTTATAGCTTTATTTATTGATTCTGATGCATTTTAATGTACAACTTGGTTTTCATATATTTATTTATTTATTTCATTTCATTTATCAGAAACAATGTAAAGAGGCATAAACAACTGATAATTTGTAACTCTCATCCCTGCTTGGGCTTTTCAAAGAAGAAGAAGAGTATAAACAATACTAATATAAAACGGTAGAGACAAAAGTATAAACAGGCAATATAAACATAATTTCCTATCCACTTGATAAAATCTGAAAGCACACTTGAAACAAAATGACCTTGCTGACATTATGAAAAGTACATTCTTGTTTTGTTTTCAGACAGTTTTAACATTTGCTGGAAAAGTTGCCATTAAAGGCATTAAATGAAGATTTAAAGTGGCCAAATGTTGCTGTTGTTCAGAGAGCCAGTCAGAGGGTTGAACCCTGTCCTTTAGCAAATGAAGACAATAAATACATTTATAGATTTACAGTACAGCTTTCATGTTCCCCCTAAAAAAAATTAAGTATGAAAAATAGGACTTTATAAAATAAAGTCAAATTTTCTAAGGTTCAGGTCTACCACAGCATCAAAACCTGGTATGATTCGTGTAGAAATCGACATATACCACAATTTTTTGTCTAACTGGTAGTTGACGTGCTTGAGATGGGATAGTTAATACTAAATATTATTTTGGTTTGTCAGTAGCTCCATTTGGTCAGTAGGTGGCAGCAAAGTATAAACAGTGATGACAAAAAAAATTGAAATTGAGAAACTGGCCTTACTTTAATCCAATTCTACCTACTTTTGAACACACTTCTGAATCCCTTTATTTATTTATTTATTTATTTATTTATTTATTTATTTATTTATTTATTTATTTATTTATTTATTTATTTATTTATTATTATTATTATTATGAAGAATAATAAATACATCAAATAATCATTTTGTTATCCAAAACACAATATATTTCACTCCAAAAAGGAGTCTGTTCTAATTCTTAATTTCCATTAATTGCCATATTTCCACTTTCTTAACATACAATCCATTATCTTGATACAAATATTCTTCCAGCAATGTTTTGTGAGCAGACATTTTAATAGCTGAATTGTGGAATGATAACTTTCTTTTTTTTTCTTTCTTTTTAAAAAAAGATCTATTCAGTGAGACATTAATAAGGTACAACCTTTTAAACCAACCTTTTTAGTGATTTTTACTACTTAACATGTAAAGAAGTTATTGCTTTGCATCAGAAGAGGATGTTTTTTATTTTAATGTATGTCCCACAAATCTGTCATTGTGGATTATAAACTCTCCATGTACTGTATGTACCCTGCTTTTTCACTTTTTAAGATGAGGCAGCAGAGATTTGATCCAGTTCTGAATGCTGGTTTCTTCATACGGCAAAGTTTGTTTAGTTTCCCTCGGGCATTAAACTGTGAAATGAGCGTTATAATCACAACCTAAAAATACAAGACCATATTTGTTGTTATTGTCTCCGGTTTCGCCGGTCCCCTGGTATGCTCTGTGAAACCCCACATCTGATGCGAACCTCTGGCCAAGAGAGATGCAGCACAGTATGATAGGGTATTTTCATGTGGGAGAGAATGAGGAAGAGAAAGGGACTCTGACTGTTATATTTGCCTGGAAGTTTTCTTTTTGAGGGTCCTGTGCTGTCTTTAGGTATCTGCCAGTTTTCTGTAGCTCTAATCAATTCAAAAATACTCCAGGCAACATGGGCGCTGGGATGTTGCGGTAAACGGAAATGGTGGTAAATTATTTGTTCAGCTGGCGATCATCATAAGGTACCAACTGCTTATATAAACAACAAACCATTTTACTATCTAAAGCATTAAATTCTTCTTTCCCAATGTCTATATAACGACCATCACGTTAATAGTACTAACATTTATGCCTACCATGAAATTAGGTTGTAAAGATTTATGTAAATAAAAAGCTTGGTACACTGAATCTCATAGGTTTCGCCCTCCTCTGTACGCCTGCTTGCTGGGTGAAAAGGTGCAGGGGTCCGTAGATGGAGACTGTGACCACTTAGGGAAAAAGATTTCCCTGTAATGGTCTCTGAATCTGTTGATGTGTGTCTCCTATTCTCCTGCGCTCTCTCAGATGAAGTAATAAAAAGTTAGCTGTGTTGGAGTCCCTCCATGTCTCCATAGACCACAATCAGGGCCCGTGCAGTTTTATTGCAGTTTTATTTTCATATTGTCCAAAAAATCTCCAGACTCCCTTCTGTGCCCGTTGCCATAAATCCCATATTTTGACTGTATTTCTTCCCTTCTGCATCTTTTTTTTTCTCTTATTTATGGTCGAAGGCGATAAAACATACAACTTGCACTCTGTGTGTCCACAGCTGTCATCTGTCTAGGGCTTTACAGCAATAGTGAGGTTAAAAAAAAAAAAAAAAGAGGGGAAAAAAGAAGAAAAGTTTCAATTTTTATTCCCCTTCACAAATCTCCTTCCCTGTTAAAAACAGATGCTGAAAGAATGAGAAAACACAATAAATTGAGATTTTTCATTGTTTACGTCTCCAGACTCTTCCGATGAACACTTTTATTGCTTGTAAAACCAGCAGTATTCAGCTCAGTTTAACATCAGGTTCAGGTGGTGATCATTGTTTCATCAGCGGGAGGTACTCAGTACCTACAGACTTATAGTTAAATCCAACTGCAAAAAAAGCCTCATTAGCCAGATTAATGATTTGAAATGTTTCTTTGTTTCATTATGTCATAAATTGAATGATAGGAATTGGTTTAGAGCTGTGTAATGGTACCTTAGGTTCTTACACATTTATGTAGAGGAACCTTCATCATGGGAGGTGGGAAAATAAGCACAAAAAAAAACACCTTAGCTATATCTGTCCTTCGCTCGGCAGAGTGAGTGGGACTGAGCAAAGTTTTCCAGACGCAGAGGAACATTTCTGCTTGAAGAAGAACAGAAAAACGTTGGATTATTTTGTCGGTGACTTGTCTTATATACAGTAACACTCTAGAGGTTGGACACATTTAATTAAAAGAAAAAAAAAGTGGGAATGCTTTTCAGAGGGGCTGCTCAGTGGTTTAATGGCAGAACTTCCGCAGGGGCCTTTTCTTTGTGCAACATGCAAATGAAATTAGTTGGTGATTCGTAATTAACTGTAGGAGTGTAGGGTAGGAAAAGAAAAAGCCAATCTTTACTCTTTATTTGCAAAGGAGAGCTTAATAAGGATAATGCCCGCAAACTGAAGGACTCTGGGTCATTTTTCAGTGCAAACATACAAACGTGCTGTCCTCGAAAATGCTAACCACATAGAGCCAGTTGAGCTGATGTAACATGTTAATCAAATGCTGACTATGAAAATGAACTCTAACCAGGAAAGCTTGACTTGGGCCGACAATAGTCATCATGGGAAGTCTGATTCTTCATTTAATTTAATTTAAAACTTCTATTTTGGCCTAATTCAGCAAATATGAATTGTTTGTAAGTTGGTAAGTAAATTCTTATTTAGCGTTTTGATAAAAGCCTTATCTTTATGCATTTTATTTGTTAGAAATACAGTTAGTCTTTAATATTTTACTCAAACCTTCAGACGAACTGAACCACAACAAATATTTTATAAACATTGTATCACTTTAGATTCCCTAATTTCTCCACTTTTACCCAAAGCACTTGTATTTATTTCCAGCTCCCCATCGCTCACTGTGTACCTGGCCTGTACCACTACACTCCCTGTCTTCTGAGAGTCTTCCCCCATTTTTACTATTACATGATGCTATGAGTCTTTCCTCTCCTGTGGTTGGCTGTAAGGTTTGTCCATCAATATAAACTCCCACCCCTTCTGATGATTTGGCGCCCTGTCGGGAATCGACTCTTCTTATTCACTAAAAAGAATCGGGTCTTAGAGCTGGCTCGATGAAAAATATAAAATGAATAAACACTTTATATTCATATTTTACATCTACATTCAGTTAAGAGACAGAAACTAGAGATTGTTGTTCATGTTTGTGCAGAATGTGTGTTTGTGTGTGAGCATGTGTAATTGTGAAGTGTGTGTTTTTTAAATTGCTACGCCATATACTTTGATGTGTGAAGGCTTGTTTTAATATGCAGAAATAGTTTTTCTTATGTAAAGCACTTTGTGGTTGCATGAAAAGCGCTTTATAAATGAAGTTTTATTTGATTTAAGAATATTGAATATGTCCCACTTTGAAGGTTTGAATTGAGTTTAATTTAATTTGGGTAAAAATATCCAATTCAGTTCAGTCTATTTCAGCAGGGCTCATCTACAAGTCTTTTCAAGGCACCTATTAATAATATAATATAATGGACTTGTATTCAGTATAACTCCAAGTAAACACAGTCCAGTTCAATCCAACTGATTATAATTAACATGTTAGTTTCTATAATTGTAAATCACCCCTGACCACAAAATACCTTAAACTCAAATCTTGAAGGGTGTCTGACTTTTATAGGACTCTATAAAATCAATCTGAGCAGTTTGAGTTAATCCAGTTATACCAGCAAGTCCTGGGAGACGAGTAAGGAGTCAGTTTCACTGCTGAGTTCTCTGCATGTCAGAATATTATCAGAGGAATTTACTCATGCTGTCACTCAGCTCCACAGCGTCCATCTCTGTAAACAGCTCATAGTCAAATAAACAATTCTGCCCACAAATCTTCTCCTCTCCCATCACTGAGCAGGCCCTCGTATCAGCAGAGAGTTTGACATGTCATAGCGTGGAAAACACACAATTAATGTGATTACATTTATTATAATAATAATAGTGCATTCTGTTTATGCATGTGGCCTTGTAATGCTGATACACTGGTGCGAACCTCAGGCAGTTGAATGCTACAGAGCCATTGTGAAAGTTTTTAGAGACAATAAACAACAAAAATCATCTTTATCGGATGAAAATTTGGATGAAACTCTTCTGGTTTCAAGAGAAATTTCTTTGATGATTTAAAACTATTCTTGTTAGTAACTGCAGCAACCCAAAACATTATGATGGTAAAGCAATAATTTAATTTTTTCCACATTTACATTTCCTGTTCATTTCCATTTTTGGGCTCTTTTATGTCTCACTGATGAGAGGTTTCCATATTAGGCCCATCAGGGAAACCTGTGTGTGCCTACACACACACACACACACACATACACACACACACACCACACACACATACACATATGCTGAACCTGTTGTAAAGACCTCATAAAGACTCAACATCTGTTTATTGCAATGCATGCCAGAAGATTTTGCAACAGAAACACCCACTCTGGTAAATACCCACCAACTTTAACACCCACACAGAGAGGTCTGCATGTTCTAATTATCGTGTCCAGGCAGATATAGACACAGGTGCAAGCTCTAAAAAGCGCCCGATTATGTTCAAGAAATAGAATAATTTGCTACAAAAATAAAATAAAAGAACTTGCAAAAAAGATATATTTTTCAGAAAAGTTGGAATATTCTAAAAAATGTAATGAAAAAATAAATCAAATTAGTTGTTTTCTAATTCATTCCAAACTGTTGTTTAACTGTTACAGGTTGTCTTTTCAACAACTTTATCATATTTAGAAAATATAAACAAATTCAAAATTTGATGCCAGCAACTTACTGGAAAATGGTTGGAAGAGAGAAAGTTTCATTGAGAATAAAAGTAACAGAATTCTGGAAGAGTCTTCAATCGGCTGAGTAGAACTGGCAGGGGAGGGTGCCACAATTGGGTATAAAAAGAGCATCCACCAAAAGATTACTCTTTCCAAGCAAGGATGTGTCATGGCTTTCTGCTCTGTCCCAAACTCAGTCAGAAAATGATCAATAAGTTAAAAACACATATTTTCAATGCAAGATATCAAAGAAAGCCAAATTGTCAATATTTATGTAAATATATGTTAATATATAGACACAGATTGTGTTTGACTGACCTGACAGTAGCACTGATCTAACTCCTATTAAAGATGCATGAAGCACAAAGAGGAAGTGTCAGACAACAGCAACCACAAAGTGTTGAGCAATCAAAACGTTGTATTCAGCAAGACTCTCTTGCAAAGCTTCATACATTACGATGATAAAAGTTCCCGAATACAAAGTGCAATTAAAAGAATTGGGGATGTAAAACAATGGTAAACAACCCTCATTGTATTTAGAACATATAAACAAATGTAAAATCGGATGCCATCACATTTGTTTAAATGTTCTAAATACAATGAGGGTTGTCGATAAAGACACTGAATATACATTTTATATTTGAGAAATGTTTGAACTTTTCTGGAAAGAGTTTTTTTTCTTGGTTAAGCCAGAGATATATCAGAGAAACGTCTTTATGTAGCTTAGTGTGCTTCATTGCAATTAATGGTTTCTATGTGCCATGTTGTTGTGTTTTTACACATTTTATGCCCAGAAGTATCAGAGTAGCTTTTTTTAAATGACCGCTTAATACAGGCTTTCATGCCACTTGCATACATTTTGTTAAAGGATTTTGTTTTTGTTGCCATTTCTTCCCTTTTCTCTCCATTTTGCCATCTCCTGCGGATCTATGTTTTTTAAGGCCTAGTTGGGTTTCAAGGCTCTATTAAAAGTTCAAAGGCAGCGTTTACTACTGTAACTGGAGCTAGTCTGCACTGAGGCTTTTCACTAATGAGTTCGCAGCATACACTCCACACACTTGCAAAGCAAAAGACACACTTACACGCACACACATATCTGGAGTCAGGCAACACGTGTTGCACTCATGGAGGCCGCAGCAATATTCCTCATCATTAGTCCGTCATTTTACTGTGACTGTGTCTTTTTGAGCCAAATGATCCATCAGAAACCTAACTGACTTTATAAACCTGTCAGCACCACATTCATGCTGTTTTTCTCTCCCTCTGTTCTATTACAAATTATAGTTAAAGCTGTCTTAACCAAATGAACTGGAAAGTGTGATCTTATCATTTCTGCACTTCTACTCTGTCAAATCAAAAAAACAAACAAAAAATTATACTCAATTATTATTATATATATATATATATATATATATATATATATATAATATATAATATAATATATATTATATATAATTAAGCATAATTTTTTGAAACCCAACTACAACATATATATATATAAATTTAATTTAAGATTAAGCTTTTTTTCTTGTAATGTATATATTTACATATGCAAATTGTGAAAAAACTGAGCTGTAATTTAGCTACATAACTTATAGAATAACTACGTGCTATGCAAGCTTGCTGTTTTTCTAAGCATACTATAGCCGTCAAGTGTATGTGTACTTTAGATTTAAAGTGGACATGCTTCCAAGGCACATAATGACCCTTAAGGATACTCAAATAACCAGAAAAATCGCTAATGGTTTCACGACACTGCTTTCCACAAACCTTTTACAACAAATTAGAATTTAATAATGTTTGTTGAGCCTTTGGAGCTCTTCAGTTTTGACCTTCCTCTCTGCTGTGTCCTCGGATGTCTGACATTCCAGAGTAAACACAAAAACAAACAAGCCAGACAGCGAGGCCTGGGATTAGTCGGGTGGTACCAACTCTGTGTGTTGAGACAGATCTGTGAGCGGTTATTCTATTGTACTGCTTCATTTTATTGATTTTTTGTTTTTAATTCCTATTAAAGTGAAGCTTTGCTATAAGTAGTTTGGATGATTTACAAAGCATTAACTTATTTATTACATCTATAATCAATTGATAACTTGGATACCTTGTACTAAACAGAGTAAAATGTGATACATTTCACATGAGAGACATCACCTTTAGATCATTTGCTGATGTGATTCTGTGCTTTAAAGATGCATCAGTGAAGTCATTCAGATTTTGCAGAATGTTGCCCTGTACGACAAATATGAACTCAAAATAATATTTTTGAATTAAGCTTTGTGAACTATCATGGCAGTATTGGTTCTTCAGTCATCACTTCACATTTTCTGTACTTGTCTAATCATCCAGCAAATGAAGTGCATAGTTGGTTGAGGCAGGTGTTTATTTATCATGCATCAACAATGTAAACCATTGTTGAAATGCTGCAACTAATCAATGTTTATGAGCTTAAACCCTTTTTAAACTGGTAAATGAATACATAAATTCCCCAATATAATTATAACATCTTCCTTTTGAGCACAGTATAATAATATTTAATTGGCACTGATGGAAACATAACACCTGCGTTCACTGAAGATGCTGCAGTCAGGACTCCAAGGGTCACCACGTTCCACATTTTTGTAGCACAAGCTCAAGTATATCGTCCACAGCATCTCATGTGGAGGCTCTGAAAATGACAGCAGCAACTTGGGGACAAAAAACGAGGTCTGATCTGATTTTTCCAGTCTGCAAGACAGCTGGAAGCTTCCCTCAGTCCCACTATGTGGGGTTGGCAGCCACAGTCTAATAAAAACAAAGGACTAGTCTTATTAGTTGTGTTTATTAAAAACTGAGGTCCAACTCAGCCTGAAGGACACATTGTAATGGCATTTGTTCATGCTGACAAGCTCGACTGCTGGTAGGAAGTGTTACTGGACTGGTTCTAAAAACACTGTAGCCCCCAGAAAACATTCATTCACACTCACTTTTGGATCAGGTTGAGGCACTTAAATGTTGTTTAAAAAGTTTAGGTAACAGTGTTTGGTTGGGATGAGGAAAAAAGAAACATAGGTTGTCGAAGGATATTTTTAACCATTCCTTGAAAACTGTTATTACTGTATGTGAGGAGGTGGATCTGCCCCTGCAGCTGAGAAACTTTAATACGACATAAATCTGAAGTTTCCTAAAAAGGATAATTTCTGGCAATGAGTGTTTGCTACATGAGCTGAAGTTGTGACTTATAGGACAGAGGTACGGGGTGCTGGAGCAAACGTTTATTATTACCAATGTCTGTCATGGGCTTGCCTTCAGGGGAAACTCTACAGCAGTGACCCTTGACCCTTCCGCCTAACTCCCTCTTCCCGCTGTGCTCCTGCCCGTGTTTCGCATTTGCGCTCTGAAACGCTGAAAGGAGAATAAAAGAATACAGCGGAACAATATTTGAGGTCATCTGAGCTGACGCCACCAATCTGGGAACGAGTTTTCTGAGGCAATATTCTTTTATTCTTTTATGATGGCAGCGAATGAGAGACGAGTGAAAAACATGCTTCACAGCTTTTTTGGTCCAAGAACAGATCCAGGGCGATAAAAGTCGACGCTCCTCCAAAGTTTTACAGCTTACCATACTCCTTTCCTTCCCTCTCTCCATTCGTCCCACATTCCTTCATTCTCCCCCTACTCTTCCTTCCCGCTCTATCGTTCCTCTTAATGCTTGGGAGCGACAGGAATCTACTGCCCGTTGGCACTGCGGATAATAAACACCCTGCCGCACCTCCCTTCTGCACCTTGGGGCAGGAAACCCCACACAAACGCACCTGCATGGGCTGCCATGACAACGAGGACCATCTGTCGATCAGACCAATGTCTGAAAGGACCTGTTCTAAGGCATATGCAGGAGGATAAGCACACATGCACACTTGCAGACAAACAGTGGACCTGGGTCAAAGGTTAAAGTACCCCCTTTCCTGTCCAGACAGACGAGCCCTCCTCTAAGTTCCACTCAGTTTCTTTCTTGTTCTCTCCTTCTCACCCCTCCTCCTCTCTCTGTATGAGCTTGGCATTCAGTGGACTGCACAGGAACGAAGCTTTTGAGATGATTGAAGATGTGTTTGTGATGGCAGCCTCTACTTAGTTGCCCCAGCTTGTCCTAGAAATGATTAAACAAATCTTTTTTTTTTTGCCTTACAGGTGCCCTTTAAGCCAGACCAAAGGCGGATTCAGTAATGAGCGATGTGGCATACGCAATTTTGTAACTGTGTATTAAATCAGCATCTGCATCTCTCAGAAGACATTTAAAGCACCTTCAGCCGAACATACCTAGATACGGTTTCATGCATTCGAATAATTTATCCTCAGAACTGGATGCATCTCTTGCAAATCCAGATGAACCAAGCACGCCTTTGTGTGTTTTTGAAGAATGCAGAATATATTTGACGACCATTTTGCTCATGTCTGCGTCTGAGTGAGCCTCTGTGGTGCGCGACTGGTTTGGTAATAGCCTGTGTGCTCTGCTGCCTGAGATTAATGTGAAGACTTATTGATGTAATGATGGAGCCTTGAAAGAGCACTCTGGGCCGTGGTTTGGGCCCAACACATGATCCTAATGGACTCTGTGTGTGTTTTTGTGTGTGCGTTGCGTCTGCAAGTGTGTATATGTGTGTGAGAATGTGGTTTTGGATTGAAACAGATGAAATTAATTGGGAGGTTTTGCATTCATAAGAGACGTAAAAAGAGTTTGTACTTCTATGAATGCGTCACTGATAGAAAATACCTGACTTTTGGTGAATGCTAATATGTTAGCATGTCATACTGGCATTGGAGGCCAGTTTGTGCCTCCGTGTCTTTTCTCATATGTGTGTTTTGCAGCCTGGCCCTCAGCTGCCCGGGCGGTTTCTTCAGTTAAAGGGCAGAGCAGCTCATGCTGACACCGCAGGGCGGCATGGTTGGAGGCGACATCGAAGGAGGCTGTGTAAATATGACCGAAATGAAAGTGGTACCTATACACACCAATGCCCTGCGGTGTGTATATGTGTGTATGGATGCATCTGTGTCTCTGCCGATTAGCCGGCAGGTGCTGACAGGACCCCCTTTATCTCTCTAGTCCCTACTCCGAACCCCCCTTTTTTGTGTGTGTGTGTTTATGTGCCAGCAGGCTTGATCCGCTCAGTGTGGGTCTGATGTTGAAGTGATTGACAGCCGAGCAGTCACAGGGGTGATTGAGAGCAGTTGTGGGAAGAGAGGGACCTTACAGCCTCCCTGCTTTCAGCCCTGAGGGGGACAGAGAGACAAAGACGGAGAGAGGGGGAAGAGACAGTCTAAACAGATTAATATGATACTCAGAGATGGAGACTGCACGAAATGAGCAGAAAACAGTTGCAAAATAAATGACGTCCTGCGTGGTTGGCTCTCAGAGGAACCTGTTTAGTGGCTAGATAGAAACGAACAAGATAAAACTGAACTTACTGCTGATAAAAAGCGGTCTTGCTTCTTGGTAATAGCCCTGCCTATTCCCTGATCTCATGGGTGGGAAACCCTGGGGACCACAGAGGTTTATGGGAAATGGCTCATACTCACGGAGTGATGTCATGTGTCGGAGACAGACCAAGCTCTCCCTGGCTGATACGGTGAAGGGAGGGCAAGTACGACTCGCAGGACCTAAAACACTAAAGACTTCTTAATTAAGCTGAGATGTCTTTCAGGCCCCATCAAATCCCCAGAGCTCTCATTGTTAGTTCATACTCAAAAGAGCTCAGAGAAAGCTATGCCATATTTCTAAATCATATCATTAAGAAACAAAATCATCTGGCTTGATTCTTGTGGTTGAACTAGGATTGCATGTTATTAAAATGTCTAATAAAACCAAAACTCCCCACTAAAATAATCAGTCAAAGTTTGAATCGTTTATTTATTTGAATTTGTTTTGTATGACCGCCATGCAACCTCTGCATGTGCCACGGGTGGCCAGAGTTGAATTTAAAACAGGCGTGAATTAGCAGGTTGTACAGGCATCAATACGACACTTGGAGGATATATTCACTGAGATACAACGAATGAATGAAATAGCCTTTAATAAGTTTTTTTTTTCTTTTTTTCCGTTTGTGTCCAGGAGAGACAACCACAGCATCCCAGCCAGTGCTGCGCGGGAGAGAGCAGGCCAGTGGCCATCTGGGTTTAGAGGTGTCTTTAAAATGCAGAGGTGTAAATCTACTGCCCATGTGCTGGAGGGGATGTCCGTTTCTCTCTGGGCTGCAGACCCACTCACAGATCAATAAAGTTAACTCAAAACATTCACACTCTGCCAGCTGAAATCAACCATTTAATGAGTTGCTGTTCCTGTAAAAGTGGAAAAGGCCCCTTCAGATTTATTAGAATGGAGAGAGAGAGTAGAATTCCAGAGAGGAAGAAGAAGTAGAAGAGGAGGAGGAGGACAAAAGCAAGCAGTACTCTGGTGTTTTTGTTTGGATTAATTTCTATGCATTTAATAGCCACAGAGTGAATCTCTGTGGAACACACAAATAATGAAAGTGGCTTCTTGATCCGTGTTTTATGAGGGAGCATACTTAAATATGATTGGATGCTTTTTTACAGCGGTAAGCATGGAAAATCTCCAGACTGTAAAGCAGTCAAAGTCCTGTCATTTCACATAGAATACAGAAGGTAATCCAAACGTGGGTCTGATTTCACAAAACAAAAATGCCAGGAGCAAAATGGCTCTTCAAATGGCCATAAACTTTTTACCAACAAGAGCAAAAGACTGAGTTACCTCTACAGTATTTCCACAAGCCTGCAAAATAACTCCAACTCCTGATGATGTGTGAAAGAAATTCTGGCAAAGTGTTCATACATTTACAAAGAGCCTGAGACGTGTCTTTCTCTGCATCTATCGGTTTAGTGAAAAGGAAAGAAAACACATATTCCTGTGCTTTCTATTATCTTTGAGTGAATCATTTCATGGCGGTGAAGTTAAAATGTGTAAAGGGAACATCAGCCGTATTGTTTTGCTCCCCCCCCCCTTTCTTCCCAAATTCAAGCTCCTTCCTATTTTGCAATGTCCTGAGTCTTGGCTACTAAACCTCCCGGACATGCCCCATAATCTCATGTTCATGCAAACCATGGAGTCTACCTGAAAATCATCTGATGATTGTTTTATGTTGATGGAGTGCATACCGAGCGTTCCATTCACTCTCTACTTCCCCTAATCTCTCACCCTCAACTATTGGCCAGGAATCCTCCAGGGGCCACATGGGATGAAGAAAGGACATGCATGAAAATGTCCATTTTACGCGGACGTTTTACTTTTGGGGTTTACATTACTACATTAAGGGGTAAATCCCTCCAGCAGCTGCCAGAAAGAGCATAGACTGGTGAGATTGTGTTACCTACGCACTCTGCTTTATGGTGGCTGCAAAGAAAATCCTACAAGTTAACGAGTGCGCATGGAAAGAATTAAAGTGTGGACTCCATGCTGCGTCTCATCAGGTGTGACGTTATGGGGCTAAATCTGCGATCCCTCCGGATGCGCAGGGTGACAGGCGCTGACAGTTGAAGGCACAGGTCACGCGCACATGCCGTACGGGGCAGTTTGCGACATTTACCTCAGTGCGGAGATATGTCTAGTTTGGTGAGCAAGATTATTTGAAGAGCCTTTCACACACTGAGCAGGAGGGGTAGTTAAACATGCGTGAGGCACATGCGTGTTTGTGCTGGTAATGGGTTGTTTGTGCGAGTGTGTGTGAGCCTGTATGTTTATGCTGCTAATGGGGGTTTAATTTGATAAGCGGCTGGCGGATTTGTCAGCGCTCAGCTGGGATGGAGGGAACGGGGCTCTGTATATTTTGGATAAACAAGGATAAATTCACTCCAGGTTTCCACTCTTTCTCCTTCTGCCTATACGTACAGTATACATCCTATTAGTTTGCTACACAAATATGTCACTGTGTATCTAAAAGCGTTTTTTTTTTCTTTAACAAAATAGTTCCAACAGTTTGGGGAAAAGCCTTATCATTAAACTGATGGCTTAGAGTGAACAGATAGAAACACCTTGGATCTGTGCTTCAAGCTAATTAGCTTAGCTTAGCATGATAACAGGAATAGTTTTGTACAAAGTTCAACTTTGCACCCACCAACATTTTATAAACTGCCAGTTGACTTTTTGCATGATTTCTGTTAGTTTTTGTACAAACAAATATGTAAAAACAGCAAAGGAAGCCTCTTTTATTCATCTAAAATATCAATGCATGAGAGGCAAGCATGATAAATGCACAGATTAAATGTAAGATGGAAGTAACTTGTGGTAAGCAAGTATATTCTTGGCCTAAGTTACTTCCTGTAAAATGCTAGCTAGTTAAATAACTGTCCTATGGAGGAACATGGCTGCATGTCTTTGTCTCAAGCTTCTACAAGACTTAGTTTTCAGGCATTTCCTGCATACACAAACAAAGCAAAAGCTGATTGCTGGTATTATTTTCTTGGTATTACTGCAGCTTGTTTTTGGATACATTTGTATTATTTTGCCAGAATTTTATCCAGTATCCAAAAATGTATTACAGTGTCCAAAATTCATTCCATAATTGCAACATCTTATCATAGTTTTATTATATAAGATTCACAGAAATGTAAACTGATGAAGACCTTAAGCTGTTACATGAGCTAGACTGCACTAAAATGAAAACCACTTTGCACCATACAGACACCATCAGAACTGAATTGGCTGATTGTGAATACAAAAGATAAGCTATTAAGGTGTGATTAATTATTATGAGAACAAGGGGGATGGGTAAGACAAAACATAGCTTTTCGGCTAAGAAAATAGTAAAGCATCACTGTATTTGTCCTGTGTTTTCCCAAATCTTAATGTGTTTAATTATAATCCAGAAAGGGGACTAGTTCAAATCTCAAAGGTTTAACCCTTTTCATGTGGACTCTTCGTTTGGGCCTGTGAGGCGGGTTTAATATGGGAGACATATGGAGTTGGGGGTGGTGATGGAGTTGTAATGTAGTCACAACAGAGGGTTCAGAGCCAAAGGAAACAGGGGTCTTTCTTTTCTAAACAGGATGAGAGGACGAGACCACACGCATGGCACACTGTACGTTGTATATGTATCTACATATAGATCAAACAGCCTCATACTTTTCCAATGTTTTAGCTTTTTTTTTTTTTTTTACCTATTCTGTTATTTTTGGTTGATCCTGAAGTTCCTTTTGCTGCTTTATTTTCAAAGATACACAGAATGTTCCTCCCTGTTCAAAGGTCCATATTTCCTAACACTGTATGAATGGTTCCACTGTTTTTTTCCCCTTATCTTTTTAGTCCTCCAGCTCCTCTTCTTCCTTCTCCTCCGCCTCCAGACCAGGATGGGCTTTATCTTTAGAGATATAGTAGGCGTCTTAACTCAGTCCTGCATGTGCACAAAAGCGCCAACATTTAGAGGCAGATGTGGTTCGTCTACTTCATGCCATATTCATTCTCAACACATCACCATCTTTCTTCTCCTTTGTTCATTCCCCCCCCCCCCCACTATGCCATCCAGCTTAGATTTGCCCTCTGTAGCCTTCTGCTTGCCATTTGGCTGAAGAGAAATCATGTTAAAGAGAAGGTGAAAGACAGGTCATAAGACCAAAGTAAACTCATAAAATTTTCCCTGACTGTAATGTTTTTATGTGGTGTTGTCTGAAAATCTGCAGTCCGCCGAAAATCTCTGTTGAAATGTCATAAATAAAGGATGAAATATACAGGCATCACACTTATCTTTATCATTAATCAGCATAATGATACAGCCGTGTCGAACACAACAGTCCTGTTGTGTGACTTTTTGATGGTTATCTTGGCACTTCAACTGTGCAATGGCCTGTGTGTGTGCCGGGGTGTGTATATGTGTTTGAGGTGTTATTCCAGGTGCTTGGTCAAAGATGGTATGTGTAAATCAGCTGGAGACCGGAGAAAAGGAGAGTTACCATCCTTCATCACCATGCGTCGTCTGTGTATGTGCACGTGTGTGTTAATGTGTGTGCGTCAGAGGGAGAGAGAGATATAAAGGGAGTATTTTGGCTCAGGAAGCGAAGGCGGATTTTGAGATCCACAGACACCCAGTGATGCTTTGATATATTATATGAAGAAGCAGAGGGAGACGGGAGCCATAGCCGGCAGTGTTGTGCGTACGGTGTGCACTTTAGTGGTACAAGTGTGTAAACACTCTTCTATTCCCTGCTGTGCTGTCCGGCTATGGCACAGTGTAGTGAGGTTCCCCCACTATGCTACAACCACACTGAGCAACAGGAAATCCTCTGTATGTTTGTGTTTGTGCCTGTCAGCATCCCATACAACCATAATATTCAACTGTCAGGCCTGGATGGAAGTCACCAAAACTAAAAGCTGCTGTGAAACAAGACTTAAATACCATATTCAGTATCACTTTGACAGGCGGCTCAATCAATTCCTCCATGAGAGGACTGTCAGACATTAATTCAGTGTTAAAAGTATTCATTGTGATTTATATTGCATTAGATAATTTAATGGAAGGGTCATAATCAGATCAGTCAAGCAGTGGTGACAAGTTAGAGCCAAAAATATTGGACAAACACATAATAAATTCTGTAAACAATAGAGATGATGACAATGCAGAGTATTTGTGCACAACATCACCTCTTAATTCTGTTATTTTTAATGAGAACACTGTTTAAAACAAAACAAACAAAAAAAAACTCATGTTTTCACTTTAAGAATTGCTTTATTAATTCATTTCCTACTGCTACCAAATGCACAGATCCAATAAGGTAAGAGATGTTTGTCCATTTATTTTTCTTGTGTCACTGATGAATTGTTTCTTCTAAAGGCCGATGTATGACCTGATCACATATGATAATTTGCTAATTAGAAACAGGACTTCAAGTTATGTCGTGCATGAAGTGAAAAGTCACACATAGGTTTAGAATTGCTTCAGTAAATGATTTAACCCTTTGTTATAAAATCTTTCTGAGAAAAAAAATCCTTATGAATATATAAATTCAACGACTCTAGCTGAAAATATGGGCCCAAAAGCTTAGTAGCAAAAAGTGGATGCACACATGATAACTGATTAACAAGTTAAGCCCATCTAACACCTGCTAAAATCTGTGTGTACAATGGGGAAGGGTTTAGTTGGCATTCAGTCCCACATCAAAATGACAGCACTTCAATTGAGGTAAGCTCAAATAGAAACACACCTGTGTGTAGATACTTATTTTCTCTGAGGATGCTGTGGTAGGAGCAATAGAAATGGGCACAACTCACTTTTTCTTGAGGCCTACAGAGACACATGATAAATATCTTCCATGGAGGCTGTGAAACTTATTTTATTTATTTATTTTTCTTTTTGTTTTTAATTCTTCTTAATGCTTTCTGCACCCCGCTGTAATGTTTCTAATGTTTGCATGTAAAGCACCTTGAA